>VUQH01038352.1:0-24202 GCA_015106775.1 Etroplus canarensis | reverse complement strand
GGGACAGCTCATGTTGAGAATCTTGGAGACAAAGTCAGAGAGGCAAGGCTGAGATGATTTGGACATGTTCAGAGGAGGGATAGTGGATATATTGGACAAAGGATGTTGAAGATGGAGCTGCCAGGCAGGAGGAGAAGAGGAAGACCACAGAGAAGATTCATGGATGTAGTGAAGGAGGACATGCAGAGGGTTGGTGTGAGGGAAGAGGATGCAAGGGATAGGATGAGATGGAGGCAGATGATCCGCTGTGGCGACCCCTAACGGGAGCAGCCGAAAGACAAAGAAGAAGAAGAAGACTGGAATTCATTGCCTGTTTCATCTCACATATGAATTATCAAACAATTATTATATAATCATTAAAAATAAATGCAGGTTTAATTAATTACCAAAGTTATCTTTTTCCCAGTTAAACATGTAACATTTGGCTGTGGGCAGTGGGAGAGTCTGCAGCATTCCTAAGAGGGAAGACAGAGAGGAGCAAAATGACAATGGTCCAGTATCATATAATACACTGGCTATCTCCCAGTTAAAACCTGCCTACGTACCATCAGATTTCCTTCCATTAGAGGCAGGGATCTTCATCATCTCCCTCAGTTTCTCCAGTCCTTGGATGACATGACTTCGTCCCTTCAGTGGGTCACTCATGGCAGCAGCTGTCTCCAAGACAACACTCACTAAGGAGAAGATCTCCTCCAGTTCATTCATAGTTTTTGCCTGCAAAATCATGGTGTGTTATTCAACTAGTATACTGCATTTTTAATCTACAGATTTGCAAAAATACAAACTACAGTAAGCATCCCAGAGTTTAAATCTTGGACTAGAACTATGAGGCAAATTCTTCACATCTCAAATTCAGAGAGATAAGGCATCTGATTCCATATCAATACAGTATGTAAGTGTATAATACTTCAGTTTTAATCAGTTTTGCTAAGGAAATAAAATCTTTGTTTTCAGACTAAGACCTGCCAGAAGGTTGAGACCAGATAAAAACTAGATTCATCTGTCCCTCAAAAAGCAATTGCAAAAGGTTCACGTTTGATTCTGTGCAAGTGTTGCATTTTCTGATGGTAGATTAACATTATCATGAGGTTTAGAATACATCAGTTAGACTTGTTTCTTGTTACCTGTAATTTAAAAACAGATAAACATCTTACTAAAAGAAATGAAAAAAACTAGTCTTCGTGAAACAATAATCTAGTGTGACTAATTACCTTGTATGAGAAAAAAATTAAAAAATATAACTTTACTGATGTTTTTTTGCATTGTATTGTATTTAACCTAATCATTTGGTCACAAGAACAACTCAGAGTGTGACAGCATTTTGCAACCAACTTTAAATATACCATATTTCAAATTCACACATAAAGGAAATATACTTCCTGTATCTAAAAATTACATTAATTTTTATTGTAACCAAACCTGGAACACAGATATATACATAGAATTAAGTAACTTAAACTTTGATTTGATAAATAAGATGATGTAGTGTTTAAAGAACCCAGCATTGAACACATACCTGCAGAGCTTTTTGGATACTGTGGAGAGGATACTTGGTGCCAAGTGTGGACTGGAAGGCATGTTTAATCAGAGTGATGTAGGTTTCTCTCTGTGAGTGCTGCACGCAACTGAGCTGCTCAGCCACTGAGAGAAAGTCAGCAGGAACTTCACCTGGGTTCATCAGCAGCACAGTCCTGTCACCAACAGGTAGTGTCAGTGGTAAGCAAGTGTGCAAGCTGTTGATTTTTTCATGCATTGACTTATTTTCACCACCGCATCTGCCCCATTTTTTGTGTGAATGTGCATGTTCTGTTTTCTGTTCAGTGTCAATGGTAAAATCTTAACTTGTACACACTGTACCATAATGCCACACAGGCCAAGTTGCAAACAGGATGCTATGGTGGTAATGAGATTTGGTGGATAGAAAGGGGGATAAAAATAGATAATCCAGGTCGAGAAAGTTTTGAAAATGAGGTGAAGGACACTCAGAGCTGTTTTTTTTTTAACTTTACATATTGCATTAGGTAAGCCTAATGCAAACAGTTGTGTGCAACTTTTAACAAGAAAGCAGAAGGTGCAAAGATAGCACATGCTCTGAAGTGAATTAAAAATACACTGTCATCTACATGCAGCCCTTCAAAGGTGGAAGAAAGATATGCGGTATGACGCAGTGTGCTTATATAGCATAGGTCCTTTGCAAATGCAGTTGTCCAATTGTCACCAGCACTTGAATGAAAGCAGATACTAATTGCACATTTTTCTGAAAAGGCTATTGTACATACAGTACAAGCACACAATGCACACTCTGTATCTTTTTAGTCTTTAGGATAGTAAACATAGTGAACACTTACATGGTTTTGGAGAAATGGTCAGATGTGTTCAAGCCCTGCTCTTCTCTTACCAATCTCTGAAAGGAAATTCCTGAGAGAAAAATAGAAAAAAGCTTTTAATCTAACAACTCAACAAAAGCAATACTACAATAAATATTCTGTTAGAATAACTGGAGGCAGATGAAGAGTAATTTGGGACTAAATTATTAATGATGTTCTTGTAGTTCTAGTCAAAACATAGCTAAAACTTTAACTGTAAATGCAGCTCACTACAGTGAACTGAATTGGATAACTAGAAAAGCATTACTCTGGCTGCAACCTTATCTTGTCAAAAAATTAAGAAAAGGAATTTATAATATGTGCAATAACAATTCACCAGTTAAGGCTCATTTATTGTGTGTGTTATGTGTTCATTCAGTCTTTTGTTATATCTTTGAACTTCCTTTGACCATTCTGTTTAATTTCACTGTAAGCATTCATATGCGGTTTCTGCTTTTGGGTTTTGTAAATGCTGACACTACATCCGCTTTCAAACAATATCCAGCTACAATGAAGAAGTGCCAATTAAACCTGAAACCTTGTCATCATCCTGTCACTGTTGATGACAGGTACTGTATATCAGGAACACAATTCTAAATGCATTTCTTTGCCATATCACTAGGGGGAGTACAACTGCAACAGATAGACAAATAACAGGTAAACTAACACTAAAGACATTTTAAATAGCAGACACATAAAAATCAATAATATTGTCCATATTTACCAGGGGCCTTCATTTCAAGCTGTAATGTGGAGAGGAGTTTTCTACACACACTGCAGTAAGGTTCAGGCCAGGTGAGGAAACTGCAAAACACCCCCATAGCTTCTTCCAACAGGTCTGTGCCAGCAGGACAGCAAGGTGTCTATTACCAAAGCACAAAAAGATGTTTTATTTCAGACGAGCTCTACAGAGAGCCAGCAAAACCTACCTCAGAAGATCAACTGATAACTGATCTGGTCACATATGCCACAAATGATTATTTTCATTGTTGATAATTCAAATTATCTATGAAGCTTTTATTACATTACTAAAGATGCTGGAAACAGGACACTTTAATGTACAACTCAAACAATTACTCAGTTTCATGTAAAAACTTTCAGAGTTACTGATGAATAATTCAAATGGCCTGTTATTTATAGATAAGTGTGGCTAACTATGCCAGTAAGGAAGGGAAGTTTGTTTCGGAGCAACTGACTGACCATCCATGATAATTTAATACTAAATGATCAGAGATGCTTTTAATTAGAGCTATTTGCTCCATTAGGTTGCATGTATTAATTCATAAGCGGTATAACAAAGCACAATAATACAGAGTAATGCAATACTGTTCTCTTCAGTTATTTCATTATTGCTATGTATGACATAACATGACATTAACTGCATATCTTATTTAATATAAATGTGATGTTTTCTTCATTATACAGTGGTTTACTGTTGTATATTACAAACTCTATAACAGGCAAAAAGGTACTTATCATGTGTTAGAAAAACTGACAACTCCAGGGTTCTTAGTTTCTATTTAAGAAAAAAAAAATACAGCTACAACAATGGCATATTCTTCTAAGAAAAGTAAAGAAATGGAAAAAAGAAGACTAATGTATAAAAATATTAATGTAAATTGTATTTATGTTGGTAAAACAACCTTACTATATGTCAGCTCACTAATCATGAATAAACTGATGAATCAAAGGCTTTCTGTGAATGTGACTTTAATGTGATGGAAAGGTTTCTTTGCAACTGTGTCATTGTTGTACTTTCTAGTATTTTTGCAATTACACTGTAACCGACTGAACAAACGTCACAGCGGCTTGAATTGAGAAACTAACTGACCTTTAGGATGAAGAAAGCTCATACGCTTGGAACACTTTGAATTGTATTGAGAGGTGAAGACAGACTGAATATTTTGAAAACATTGGCACAATCAGTACCTGCAACAACGTGGAGGAGAACATGATAGCAAGGGGAACCACCAGCTCATACTGACACTGCTCCTGAACCTGATGTCACACACATAAATGCACACACAGCAAGAGAGGGACACTTAGATAGTAAGCAGTAATTTAAAAATCAGGAATTATGGTATTGTTTCACTGCGAGACATTCATACACAGCAAATACAGCGTCCAACACAATATCCTTGACCTTTGGGCCTTGTCCTCTCACCTCTTTAGTCTTCCTGATGATCTGCTGTAAAAGGATGATGAAGTTGTCAGGATCTCTCTTCACCAGCTCTTCCAGGCTCCAACGGTTCATTGACTGTCCCACTGAGCACATCAGCACTGAAATACAACACATTTTCATATGTATTCATATAAATCTGACCACCTTCAAAAACACAAATGGGCAATGGACAATTTTGTGCTTGGTTCTGATACTAGTTTCAAAAAACAGTCAACCTGTCTCCAACTGTCAGTTCTGGTGCACGTCAAAAAGGTGTGTTTTGTCACCTTTCATTCAGCGTTTCAGTACGGATGTTTGTGTATACATAAAATGTGACAGGATGGATTTCCTGTTTTTAGAAAAAAAAAGAGTTACGTCTCATTTAAAAGATTTATTTTGGTACTGGACATTTCATGGGGGCTAATTTTCTAAGATTAGGGCTGGCAAGTCCTGGATTATCAATGACCATTTAATAGAAAGTACAGATTTAAATTAATCACTTTTGTTAAAAAAATAATAGTTTTGGGATGTTGAGGAGTTAAGTTGTTTACTATTACAGTGTGAGATAGAAACCTGAAGAAAACAGCAAAGCAGAGCTGTGCATACACATACACTATTTCAAACCACACTGATCTGTGGTCTATCACATTTACAAAAACAAGTGAAAATGACAAACGGCTCTTCACAAGCACTTTATTTCCGTCAGATCCCTCGATCTGTAACTCTGAATGCAGCTCAGGTTCCAAAGAAGTAAAACATTAGCAGTGAGACAGAGATGTTCTCCTAAAAATACTGCACGCTTGTTGCTTATGTTTTTCATCAGTATCCCAGACAGCTCTCCAACGTCTCTAAAAAGCAGTATGCTATTTGCATCATGATCACACCTATTCACTTGGGAAATCTACATGTCGTTTTGAGAAGATACCAGTTGTGGAAATTAGGCTCCGTGTTATGAATCATTTTGCTCAGATTTAAACTGCATTATCCCCATACTTAATTCGAAGGCTATTGACAAACACGTGGAAGTTCACAGGAAAGCAACACATCACATATCCCTGGAGGTTTGCCTGGCCAAGCCAAGGAATGACGAAACAAACAAAAAGTAAAGCTTCAGCTCAAATGTTGTAAATGCCAAAATCACATCATCATTGTGGATCAGTTTGTACAGGTGTGCGTCATTCTATCTGACACTGGTTGATGTGCGGAAGGCAATGTCAATTTAATCTTCCGCCCTGTTTTTACACTCTGCACCACAGTATCTCCTGGCTTATGATGCCTCACTCACACACTGCGGTCTTTGCCACCACTTCCTCCCAGCTGTCTATTCACACAACTTCCTCCAACACCCAATAATATGCTCCGCCAATGATCTTACAGTGTCATCAACAACAAGCTCAGACACTTTTCAGTGTGTCTGTCACACACTGTCCTTGTGTTAAGAAAGCACGAATAAACAACTTTTCTGTAAACACCACATGCTACATACATTCAAATGTGCTTACTAGTGGTTGATACTTCTGAGAAAATGTACTGCTTTTACCTTCTCAGAAACAAAAGCGTAACTTCACACTATAAAAAACAAGCCTTTACCATTCTAACACACTTTAAATTGGCATAACCTCTACAAACAATGAAAAATATTACCTTAATTGGGTTGTTGTGCATGTGTACAGGATAGAACTACCAACCCTACAATAAATATGTGAACAAGAGACATTTTTACATGCCATGATAGGATTTGCAAAGTCAGAATTATAAGCATTTATGATATTCAGGTGAACTACAAGGCACAATGCAAGGATGTCAGCTGCGTGTACTGCAATCATGTTAAAAAGTTGATTAATCGAACAGTTGCACCTGAGACAGCATGAACTGCAACAATCGTAACACTACCAAAACCCTAATTCGCTGAAGGAGATTCTTAATTAAGTCTACTTTACGCTTGTTAGTTTTATTAAAAGAAAAATTTGAAAAAGAACAAAAATATTTGGTTTAGTGAGGCCACTGAATAAAAACAAGTCATTTGATTTTGGTGTGATTCCAATTATCAGTGCAACCAAGCATTTTTTATGTTTTAGATCTGCAAAAAGCTGCACGTTAAAAACTGCTGTCGAGAAATTCAGAGGATGGTGCATATTTTTGGAATCATGCACTCTCTGCGGGCCTAGTTCCTGTTACTGGACAACCATTTTATAAAGACAAGACAGAAATGAAATCATTCTATAACACTGGGTTTCACTGAACAGATAAAACACTTTCAATCGTTGTCACTGTAGCAGTGAAGAAAAGTTGGTTCTTGTTAAAAGCTTCACAGCTACATGTCTGATGTGAACCAGATCTTAACTGTGGTCCTCATAACTAGCTTTTAACCTCTAGGGTCTTACCATTCCAGTGGTGTGCTGCTGTGGGACTTTGCCTTAGACCATCCAGACACCTGTCCAGAGCATGCTGGATCCGGTCCTCTGTACAAGAGGTGTGCTGCATCTTCACCACTCAGCTTCTGGACAGAGGCAGGAGAGAGACGATTATTAATCATCAAAACATGATACACCTCTCTGTTTCTATTCATGTATTCTGTGGAATGTTATCTTCAAATGCCTTGGTATTCATGCATAATGTCCCCATGCACACATACACACATGCTCATGTCTTTTCCTCAACAGTATGTTGTGTTATCACATTTATTTTGCATGAAGGCAGTTCACTCGGCAAGTATGAAAATTAGCTAAGGAAGATACACAAACCATAATCTAAGTGGCAGGAAAAACAGGCACAGGGCTATTTGTGTCAATGTTTTGTTGCTACAGTTCCTGAAACACTGTCATGTCCACTACAAACATTTGACTGAAACTTCTTCTGCCTCAAATCAGCCAGTTTAATTAAAAGACTTACGTATGACCACCATGACCAATTTAATACTTTACAGAGACTTTAACAGACCTACTTCAGTTGTAATAACTTCACTTATTATATTGTACAAGGATGAGTACTTCTGGATTCAAGACATTACACATTTCTAAACAAGCTTTGACGGAGAAACCTTTAAGCAAAAATAACGGGACAATTCACAATTTTCACAATATGACTGTGACAGGATAAAAGAGAAAACCAGCATGCACTGATTTCTGGATATCAGAACACAAACACAAGGGCTACAGATTAAAGAGACATGATGCTCAAAAGTCAGTTATCTAATTTCTGTTTGACCAAAATTTTATAAATGTGTCATATTTTTTTAATCACTGACACAACGATCTACTGAACTTCACCTTTTTTTTTAACTTTCAGTTTATCTGTGCATTTGGCTGTTTTTCATGCCGCAACTGAGGACAACCCAGGTGTGGCAAGTTGTTTCAGTTCTGTTATGAACACATTTCATCAGAAGATATATGTACAAGAAAATACCAGGGATGTCCTATCAGTGACAGTAAAGGACTGAGTGGTGATTTATAATTCTTGGCTGTCTTTAGTGTAGATAAACAACATTTGTGGTGACAAGTGTTAAATGTTGGACCAACCACTAACCAAAGCTGGAAAAAGCTCATAAACAAGAAAGTAGTTCAAATGTTAAAAATGGTAAAGCGAACACCGCGTCACTGGTAACTATAAACCTGAACTCTGATCTAGCCTTTCCACTGTAATGCAACTTGTGCAGGTGTTTCACTGTGGGACTGCTTGTACCCTTATTATGATTAATCATAAGAACCATTTTAAAGGATCTGTTATTGTTAACACAACACAAAGTGTGCTCCATCATCATGTATCAGGAAAAACCCTGACTGCCAAGTGTTTTTGTTCTCTCTATTCTGTTTTCTACCAGCATGCTTAATTTTCTATAACTCCACATGACAAGGTATGAATCTGATCATGCATAGATTTTTCCAGACTTCCCATGCTGGTGTCCTGCTGCACAAGTTAGGTAAGTCAAGTAAGAAGAATGGAAAAGTTCAAAACAATGACATCCAAGCTCCAAACTTGTCAAAATTAAATTACAATATTATAGTTCTGCATCTGCATCTAATGACCAAAAAATCTATTTTATATCACACAGGCAATGTTCATTTCCTAGGAAGGCAAGAGCAGCAATTTGTGTCAGTCTGATACTTTCCAGTTTTTTAAACTATTCAAAGCTCCTGATGTGTAGAGTTGATCATTTTGAAAAAAACATTTTCTCTCAGCAACAGCTGCATCTTGTATGGATTTGACAAAAATCTAGATGATCTGACTCACACACCAACAGGTTCTGTAAGTGGGAAGAGTAACCTAATCTATAATTTGTTAAAAGATGACACAAACAAACTGAAATTCAGCTGGCTGGACAATGAGAATGCCAGAAACATCAGCAACTCCTGTAGTTAGTTAACATATTAGAGAAAGGAATATGAAAATAAATTGATATATTTTTACACACTGATGGTTTTTCCTATTTGGTGAGGAGTAGAGTGAGCTTTAATTGATAGGGTTGTAGAAATATAATTAATACATTAATAAATGAGGAATCGCAGGCATTTTATACACAGTTATACAGTACTATTTTTGTGGTTGATATATTAAAAATATATGGACCTAACTATACTATTAAAAACATAAAAAACAAACACTGCATGTATCTGTGAAATATGGATTTTGATGTAAGAAATTGATTTGAAAATATAGAATATTTGTTTGACTGTTTTTGGCTTGATTTTTTTAAACAAAACCAGAATTCACCTCATTTAATGACTATTCAATTAAATGTATAAAGACGTAATTTTACTGATCATGTATTATGTTTCTGCTTGATATGTTTTACAGAGTCTCTTGACTCATTTTAGAGTTTATTATGGAAATGCAGTAAACATAAGTACAAATACTGGGAAATGTCCAAAAATGAAAAGCAGAACACACACTTCCCTAAAAAGTTGAAAAAGCGACAAAGCTTTTAAAAGATTTACCATTTTAGAAACTGAGCAACTAATCAGTTCTTTTTTTTTCTGCCAAATGCTCAACAGCTTAATCATGTTTTTTCTTCAAATAAAAATCCATAATCATTTTGATTTGGTAAATTAAATCTGAATATGCCTACATTATTGGAGAAATGTTTGAATACTGCAGAAAAAAAACATTCTGGGTGTTTTGATTATAATCAAGACTATTAGCATGCTGTGTATACAAACATTATTGATGTAAACAACTCCAGGAAACCATAACTTACATTGTGTAGTAAACTCTTGCTTTCACACTTCTGACTGAACATTTTTAATCGGTGAAATCTGCAACAAGATTGACTATGAAGTGAACACACCAGAACCATAAATAGGTAATGACATCAAATTGTTTGTATCTGATCACATCTCAAAATTTCCCCTGACTGCTTGACAAATTCCCCATCTCGCATGAAAGCTAGAAATATGCTGGTTGCCAGATAAATAGTGTTAATGAATTACTCACTTGTTCTTTATACACACCCACACTTAATATCTCTGAACACACACACACACACACACACACAAGCACACAGTTGTATATCCATGACTCCAGAGGACAAGAAGTTCTTACATTCAGTCCTGTGAGCCTTTATCTAACATTAACCATCTGCTAGTTTATCTAACCCTAATACTAATACTGCCTCCACTTTAAATGAACCTTACACATGTCTTCATCTTAAAATTCAATTGCTTGCAAAATGTCCCTGTAAGCAAAGCTTCTTAAAGTGTCTGCATCACCAGATTTAGGTACCCACAGATTAAGTAATACACCCGCCACCAGCACACTATATGCTTGAACACAGTTTGGTATTTGTCATTTGTTTTCTTACCCAAGGTTATATGAGCATCAGCTGGTTACCTTAGACCAGTGGTTTTCAAATTGTGGGGCAGACTCCACTGGTGGGCTGTGGAGCAGCTACAGGTGGGGTGCAGACAACCATGTGAAAAATATGAAGCGTAACTAAGGAAAATAGATATGATTTTTTTTGGAAAAAAATAAATAAGTGTTTGCTAATGCCATTGGACCAATATATGAACCTTTACTTAAGTAAAATTCGGCATGGATCCCTTTTTGTTAGTCATTGATAAAATCATGTGGGGTAGGGCGTGCATTTTTGTGAGGAGTGACGTGTGAACTTTTTTCAGGTTGTGAAGTGGGTCATGCCAAAAAGGTATGACAACCACTTCCTTAGATTAACATAAAAACTGGAAGCAGAAACAAAAGCAGCCAACTAGCAGACTCTCCGTCTTCAGACTCTGAAACTCTTAAGCTTTCTAATTATAATATTATCTCTTTCTAGTTTGTATTCACACAAGATGTATAAAAATATTATTTTTTTAACTATTTCTTGGTACAGAGAAGTCACTTCATGAAGGTGTTGATTACAACCCTATGCTGACAGCAGACTTTGGAAAAATATGGGAGAAATAGTGTGTTAGATATAATTTGTTATTTCTGCACCTTCCCCTTTTTTTTCTTGGATTAGTGTAGTGGTTTACATATTCACCATAGAAGCGAAAGGTCCCTGGTTTGATACCAGGTGGGGACACAAGCCACTCTTACGATGGAGGGTTGCATCAGGAAGGGCATCCAGTGTAATATCTCTGCCAAATTACACATGTGGATTAATCCACTGTGGCGACCCCTTGGGGAAAATACAAGGGAGCAGCTGTAGGTTTATTTTATCTAAACAAGAAGTAAATATTGGTAATTTTTTCCACTTGGAAAGAGCCAAGGAAATTATATCTTCCATTTCCAATCATTAAAAAATAAATAATCAGTGTGCAAATTTGTATTTAACTGAAATTACATCAGAATAGTTCACCATCACATCTTAAACTTACTGAAAAACCTAACGAGCATATTTACAAAAATGTTTTTTAAATAATTAATACCCTTCATTTAATTCCTGACATGCTTGAACCTTATTTTATTAAGCTTGCAGCAAACTTCTTAGCAGAACCTCTAATATGCATTTTTAATCTTACACTTTCCCATAATGTCACTCCCACCATCTGCCTATGTTTTCCCCTTACTAAAGGAAGGGGACCCCTCAGTTCTTAACAATTATAGGCTAATCTCAAAACAACAGTTGTTTAGCTAAAGTCCTTGAAAAGCTTGTCAGTGAACAACTTAAATAATTTTTAGATATAAACAGTATTTTATCTCCATATCAAACTGGTTTTAGACAACAGCACAGCACAATAACTGCTGCTGTTAAGGTTGTAAATGACATTATCGAGGCAGCGGATTGAAGGGAATAGAGTGCAACACTTATTATAGATTCACCAAAAGCCTTTGATAAAGTAGACAGTGTTACCTTGACAGAAAGACTCCGTAATACTGGCTTATCTGAGCATGCTTTAGGTTGGTTTTCTAACTACCTGTCAGCTAGAACTCAATGTGTTTGCTGGATGTTCCTCTACCTTCCTTCCCGTGAAAAAGGGCGTGCCCCAAGGTTCCATACTGGGACCACTGTTTTCTATGTTTTCAATATATGTTAACAATCTTTGTGACAACGTACCTAATGCTACCCACCAATTTTATGCAGATGACACCATCATTAACTGTTCCTCTTCCTCAGTAATCAAAACTCGCATACTTGCAGTCTGCCTTTGATATTGTGCAGACCCACTTCACTCAATTTAAACTTGTGCTAAATGCAGAAAAATCTAAATACATACTGTTTTCAAATGGCAAAGAACAAACTTTTAATCTTCCTAAGATCTTAACCACTCAAGGGGTTGAAATAGAAAGAGTCACATCTTATAAGTATCTCAGTATCATCATTGATCAGAAACTGTCATTCAAAACACACACTGAAAACCTTGTCTCCAAGCTGAAGGTCAAATTAGGTTTCTTTTTAGGAACAAATCCAATTTTTCCCTCAAGACAAGAGAGTATTTGATATCAGCAACTTTTTACCTCTGCTGGATTATGGTGACTTGTTGTTTTTAAATGCCCCTGATCAGTATCTTAAGAAATTAAATGCTGTGTACCACTGGTGACCCTTTGAGGAGAATACAAGGGAGCAGCTGAAGGTACATTTTTTTGTACCACTGTGCTTTGCGTTTATTACGGGCTGTGGAAATCACACACATCATTGTATTTTGTAAGCTGCTGCTAAATGGCTGTCCCTTTGTTTAAGCCGGCTCTCGCATTGGTTGATTTTCATATATAAAACTGTTCTTGGCCTAGTTCCCCCTTATCTTGCTACCTATATGCGTAGAAAACAAAATCAATACGGTCTTCGCACTCACTCTATCCTTCAGATGGCAGTCCAGAGAGTGAGAACAGAACTTGGGGGAAGAAAAAAACTTTTAAATACGCCACTCCTTCCACACAGAAAAACTTAGAGGCTGAACTGAAATTGTCAGAACTGATCTATCTGGGGGAGTTTAAGTCTATTATGAGGGATCGAGAAGGAAATTCCCTGGGCCACTGTGACTGCTTTTAAACTCTTTTACTGTCATTTTAGAAACTGTACATGTGTCTCACACTGGCTAGATACTGTGATTTTACATGTTTTGCTGTGAATGACAGTTGTTTATGTACAGTATGTTTATATTTCATGTAACCACGTTGTTGTGCTTCCTTCTTGGCCAGGTCACTCTTGGAAAAGAGATTTTTAATCTCAATGAGGCTTTTACCTGGTTAAATAAAGGGTATTCCAAAAATGTCAAATTGTTCATTTAGAGTCATAACAACTGAGAGGCAAGCAAATAGTGGACATTCACAACACAACACACAAGCAAACCTAAGGAAAATGTTTTCTATTGTTTTCCCCATACAATTGTCCTTATTTTTACTCACAAAGCATGCTTAAACACAGATGTACAGTACTGACACAAATGTAGTGTACAAACATCCAAACTTCCAACCTCACCATAGAAGTAGGGTAGGAAGTCAGAGCAAATCCCAAGTTCAAGAGGCCAGAGGAATGAAACTTAATTATCTCACAGCACTCCATTTTCCTACAGTTACCATTCAATAACAATACCTTCAGCTCCAGACATAAACAAAACCACTTTTTCTCACCGGTTCCTCCTCCCCAGAGATGCATTGTGTCTAAAAGGTGTCCCGGTGGCAAGGAGCAGGACTACAGAGTTTAGCATTTTGGATCCTCATATTAGGTGCTCCGGTAATTGTCAGTGTTGGACAGAGTTGGATGTGAGCCCAGTGAGCATGGAAGGAACTAATAAGTTAAAGTTGTGATGACTCTTACATCCAGCATGGGGTTCAGTGAAGACAAGTAAAGGTAATAAAAGAAGGGAGAACCCTGCAGTGAAAGTGTTACAAGTGACAGAATGAGCAGGTATACTCACTGAAAAGAAACACCTAAAGTTACTTATTCTGCACTCTTAGAGAGCAAAAATAACTGCGCTCTTGTTTTGTATTCTCAAAGAAAAATTAGATGTACTGTATTTCATAAAGTTATCTGTTCATCCTTCCATCCATCCTCTGCCAGTTATCCAGGTCTGGATCACGGGTGCAGCAGTCTAAGCAGAGACACCCAGACCTCCATCTCCCTGGCCACCTCCTCCATATCTTTCGGTGTGACACCCAGGCATTTCCAAGCCAACCAAGAGATGTAATCTCTCCGCATGTCCTGGATCTGACCTGGGGTCTCCTCCTGGTAGGATGTGTCCAAAACAACTCACCTAGGAGGCACCCAGGAGGTATCCTGGTCAGATACTTAAACACCTCAACTGGCTTCCTTTCAATGTGGAGGATTAGAGGCTCTACTCTGAGTTACCACTTCTGATAAAAAAAAAAAAAGACCAAGAATTATTTAAATCCAGCTACTGCTTATTTAAAAAAAAATTGTTAAAGGTAGTCTGCATGTTTGACAGGTGCTTTATCAATATGAAGTATAAGCACTATAACAGAGTTAAAATACCTGTCCTACAGTCATACTGCTTTGGATGTTTCTATATTATACAATAGCAGGAATTTTCAAAGCAGAATTCAACCCCGTGTCTCAAGTGTCATCAGAGTTGTTTACATAGAGCTGCTAGCCATTTTGCAAATGCAGTGAGTCTGGTGTTTCATAAGAGGATGTATGCAGTACATCCCTAAGAGTCAACAAGGTCACTTCCACTTTTTCATGGCTTACACTCAGACAATAACAAGCAGTGTTTCTATGATGTTGAAAAACCTCCAGAAAGTTAAACTGAAGTATTACCTTAGAGAAATGAATTGATAGCTCCTCCTAAAATTAGAAGATGAACATTCATTACCAAATGGTAATTTCCTTATTAAAGGACAATAGCCTTCTCAGCTATTCACCTCTTGACTTAAGAAACCACTTGTTATGACAGCTGTAAAGACAGATTTATCACAGAATCTTTCATTATGCTCTGAGTCTTTGTCTGACTTTCCCAGACAACCCTCTCCGTCAGTAATAGCACACCAAACCATACCACTAAACCCATAGATGCTTTTGTCAACACTGACAAATAGTCGCTGTGATCAAGATCAATCCAAGCAAGCACCAGTTTATCCATATAGAAACAGATGCAGCTATGAAACCCAAAAGTGTATTCTGGACTGTAATTTTGTCACAATAATATTAACATTGTTACTAGATTAAATTTTGTGCATTCCACATCAAAAATATTTGGAGCAGTGTACAGTTGTTTTTCTCTTCTTATCTTTCTCTCTCTGTTTTCTTGCCTTGATCAGCTTTTTTCCCCTTTAGTGCCTTTTTGGTGAGTTTTTTAAATCAATATCAACCTTTCTACGGCACATCCAGTGCACCACCTCAGCCTGTGTCGCTTTCTTTCTCACATTGTCCCCTTTTTCCTCTCCCTCCATCTCCTCACAGGCCACTTCCCATCTCTCCCACAGATCCCATTACCAACTGCTTCCTAACAGGAAGATAGCTTCCCTGCTTCGCTAAGGAAGCAGGTGTCTCTCTATTGTTGTGGTGTGATCAGACTCTTAGATATACTCCCACAGACCAGGGAAGGGATCAGTGCGTATATATGTGTATACAATATGTGCGCCCATCATTTTTAATTGACAATTACTCCCCTCCCACCCTCACCCCAACCCCCAGGCCTTTCACGATTGATAGAGTTTGATATTCACATCCAACCTTCCTCTCTTCCTCTGACCTACTGGATGTGAACTGGCCTCTTAAAGCTTTAGGAAATAACAGCGGTCCAGCTCCAAAGCTCTGCTGTAATTAAGTGCTTCCCTTCAATCCAAACAACCGCTACCAGTGAGCAATCACCATTTTTATAAACTAAGCCAGACAAAAAGTAGACCTGTGCACATGTTGCTGTTGTTTAATACCTTTACACTTTTTCCATTTGCTAATGCAAATCATCTAGAAAACATGTTCTGACAAAATAGTCCAAGTAAGCTTGCTCTTCAGCTCTCAATTATTGCACACTATCATCATCAGCCAACACAGTTTGCCAGGTTGAATATTCTATTCTTCTGAAGGTTTTAAAGACCTTCTGCACACATTTGCCTGGACTGATTGCTTTACCAACAGCTATCTCCAAAGCTAAGGATAAACTCTTAACAATAAAATTAAAAGCCTTTTTCTGCAGGGAGCTTCAAAACAACCAAAAAAGTCCATAAAAACTGTGTTCTTGCCATTTCTTCCTCTATTTATGACCTTTCTTTTTAAACATATTCAAGTAAAAATAAGGTATGTATGTGCAGCTGTATAGGATTATTAACCTTCATGCTAATAATGCAATGAGATGCAGGAATTTGCTCTAGCAGTCCTAATTACAGCACAAAAACACATAGCCTGATCTGCCACTTAGTTTGCAAAAACTTGCTATATATAAACTTTGGTGTTCACTTCCTCAGCATACACTGATATACATATGAAAATTTTAATGCAAATATCAGGTTCTTTAATATCATGTTATGAGGCGACAACAGGACTGAGTTTTATGATTTAACCAATGTTGAGGATGCAGTGAAAAGTCACATGCTGTTAGATTTGCTGCAGTGCAATATGGAGAATTAAATATTTTAGAGCAGGTCTTACACCACCAAGTTTTCTCTTTTTTGGCAACAACACGAGTATAGTGAATATGCACAGATGCACGCCACACACACGGGGGTGTTGACCTCAAAGTAGGTGTCGTAAAGGTGAACATGAAGATTTGACTGATATCAAAGCCTTAAAGAGACAAACAGGAAACAATTCAGCGAAGAACACAGTTCAACACTAGGATCCTGCAGTCAGCTCTCCTAGATGTAAAATTGCGGTAAATAATCTCCTCCCAACACTCAGCAGGATGATTTTCAGTGTTTTTCAGTCTGACAAATGACCCATGTGCTACTCGAGCAGTTATTTCTCAAACTTGATTGTGAAATTGATCAATTTCTAAGAAAAATGGACATCCCTTCCTGTGGTTGTGCAGAAAGAGTGTCATCATTTAGCAGGCAGCATGGAAGTAAGGAGCAGCTCTTTTATTGCCTCTTTTTAAGAAAAACATGGCATGAGGTAGTATATGCCTCATAAAGATACAAATTAAAGCCTGGTGGTGGTAATTTTACAATTATAAAGAATCAGATATATATTATTTTTAAGCTTGGCAGAAACCCTGCTGCAGTAAATGAATTTTCTTTACACAGAGTAGTATATCGGATACTTATTGAAGGATATGGTTGGTTTTTGGGAGGAAAAAGCAGCAATAAATGGAACTACAATGATTTGAAACTCAAGTCTGAATCCCAAATATAAGGCACGAGGACTTGATTGCCTATAGAAATGACTTGATATATTGAAGTCCTGCATAAATACATGGCTTGAATATCTAATTATTTGACCTAATTCTTAAAGACCTAGAAGCCATTAAAAAATCCTATCAGAAAATATTCTTCAAATGTAATTCAAGTTGTGTGATGATCACAGTTCAGACCTGAAAGTACAGGAGATTACTTGGAATCTGCTTTAAACCTGTAAATTGGATTAAAACTTATTTTAATAAGACTTGAGACTTGAATTAGACTTGAAAGAATGGGAAGTATGGTAACAGACTGTGTGCTGGGTATCATCACTGCATATGCAAAAGAAGTTATATAAAATCTTTTGTGGCTTCAAGGGGAGATGTGGGAAGTCTCATCAACTGCAAACAACTGATGTCAGTTGAGTCTGCTTGAGACTATGTAAGCCTGAAAGGTAAAACATCTCTACCCAAAAATCTGTTGCTGAAGAAGATGTAGAATAAAAGAGTGACTCTGCTGCATCATTACATGACTTTAAAAAAATACCCTTCAGCTGGGAGATTGAACATGACCAATGCAAGGGTTGGATTTATCAAACTTTTCTTCTCATCATTACTCAAGATTACTTTTATGGTTTTATTGCACCACATGTGAATAGTAAAGGGTTGTTTTTACAAAACAGAACAGCATGTAGAGTTCAAGAGTTGGCTTTGTGGTGTTTGTGTGGTGGAGCATTCAATAGAGTTTGTCTTTCTTCCTAGACTAAACTTCAAATACAGTTAACAGGATCTTTTGCCTCCACCCCTGGTTCAAATTAAACAAACCTGAACAGCAGCTACAATGACCCCAAGAACAGGAATCCTTTAAATCCATCCATGCAATATAAGGTGCTGATAACTGATCACACAAGCTTTAGTTAGTGTTTCCCATTTACAGCCACAGACATTTTCAGTGTGGCACTTTACACGTGCTTCTGCATCTCTATGCTTCCTCGCTGTTTATTATAAGCATGAATCACACTGAGACTCTACAAAAGCAGAAGTCAACCAAATGGTACAACAGCAGGGGTCTGTTTGCCCACAGGTTCCCATCATTGTGATGCTGACACAAAACAAAAGCAGGTTTTCACACTGCTTAGAAACTTAGCCACGATACCATAAAAGGCATTTACATAAAGGGACAATAAAGATGAATGACAAAACCAACTTCAGTTGGTGACTACTGTCTGAGGAATGATCTGCTCCCTGATAAAAACAAGTTAAAGCAATAGTCTGCAGTCAGATACGGAGTCACTGTCCATGAACGTTAGGAGAAAATACTAACAGTGCAGTTCATGTGGGCTGAGAGTGGAAGACTGCTTGCCCCAAAGCCCACAGAGCCGGCACAGGGTGCTTTCAGAATAAAGCATGTTCTCTTTCGTTGTCTTACCTGCAAGTTTATTTCCCAGCCTCCATAGCTCCCGTTCGCGTCTTAAAAGTCCAAAAAGTGCAAGGCCAAGTGTCTCCTGTTCAGCGTCACTGCCATTCATTCACCTCGCACATCATCACGGTATAATAGACGAACCCACATCCTGGGTACGGAGAGCGGATCGGTACAGAGAAGTTTCTTGTGCGCTTTACGCACATAAAGTGGCTCGCTCACGGGGCAAACAGGAAGCGCATGTGAGCGCAGTGACGGCTGCTGCTGCCGCTGTGCGTGTAAAGGTGGGAAGTGGAACTGTGTGGTAATCTGTGTGTTTCTAGATGCGTGTTTGAGAGGTTGTCTGTGAATTTTGAAGGGATGTTGGTCCCTGAAAGGAAGTAATCTGTGTGTGTGCGTGTGTGTGTGTTCATGCTATTTTCATACTTGTGAACTACAGCGCTCATGCGGTAGCTTTGTTCATAATGTTATAGAACTAAATTATTTGTACAGTACATTTTTTTCTTTTTTTAACTTCCTCACGCTAATCATTTATAAATAGTTTCACTAAATTGCATGTTACTATAAAATAAATGTTTCATTCTAACAAAATCCATTACTAGTTTTTATATAGTATCCTGTTGTCCTTGATAACTTGCTTTATGACTTTTGCACCTCCAACAAAATGTAATCTTTTCCCCATAATGAACATATACTAAATGACTGAACGATCAGGAAAAAACTGCAGTCTATATATTTTTTATCATCTCTCTGCTACTCTGCTCTGACAGGGAAACGCAAACCTCACTTCCCCCTGCCGTTTTGTTTGTCATTTACATGCTATCTGTTTAGTGTGACTTTGAATTCCCCTTCTTTTAAAGAGAGGGAAATGTGGTGAGAAGCCATACCAAACAGTGACAGTAAACACCAACTGTGTTTCAGCTCATACACCTCATAAATGTTAGTAAAAGGACAGCATTTGAACATCTGATACCAAAGCTAATTAATTAAGCTATTGAGTTAATGGATATTTTAGTTATATAAAGGAAGATAAGCTGATACTAAATACTGGATTATTTTGTATATTAAAGCTTTTAAAAATGCATTTCACACTTCCAAGGAGCTTTAATGTAATCTAAATCATACTTTATTTTGGAAAAATACATGTGAAATTACAAAGTCTGGTTATGGAAAAGACGCAAGACAGGAGATTTACTGTAGGGTTTTTTTTTTACATTTCTAATCAGGCTGTCCCTGCTGCTACACTCCCCTACTGTTACTTCTATTTGTTTGTTGTGTGTCTTTTATCAGTCACAATGATCATTGTGTCTCAAGACATCAAGCATCATTGTGGACCTGACACTTCTATCACAAGACTTTCCAGCTCTGATGCAAGCAGTAAGGCATGTCATGCCATTTTGTACTAAGGGGTTTTTATGGGGAAAAAAGGTCTGATGCAAAGGAAATAAACAAATGGGAGACAAAGAAGCTGAGGAAAAGCACAAAGATCCACTTACAGTATTAGTGATATGGTAGATGCAAACAGTGCATGAGATACTTTAAGATTTACAAAGAGAAACAAAAATGTACCTGTCAGAGTATTCACAAATAAAGATATACAATCACAGACAAACTGAAACAAAACAGCAGGAAGACCTTGTTTTCTAAAGATCTTTCCAAAAAGGGACATTCCTTTCCGAAAAAAAGTTACAATAGAATGCAATGATTTGCGGATCTCATAAACCAATAATTCAGTCACAAAAGAACATAGAAAACATATCAAATGTTGAAAGTGAGACATTTTACTATTTCATGAAAAATACTAGATCATCCTGAATTTGATGGCAGCAACACATCTCAAAAAAGTTGGGACAAGGTCAACAAAAGGCTGGAAAAGTAAGCAGTACTAAAACAAAGCAGCTGGGGTAACATGTTGCAACTAATTATGATAATTGGCAACAGGCCAGTAATGTGATTGGGTATAAAAAACACCTTAGAGAGGCAAAGTTTCTCAGAAGTAAATATGGGCAGAGGTTCAGCTATCTGCGGTAAACTGTATCTACAAATTGTGGTGCAATTTCAGAATAATGTTCCCTAATGTAACATTGCAAAGACTTTTAATGTTCAATCATCTATAGTATATAATGTCATCAAAAGACTCGAAGAATCTGGAGACATCTCTGTGCAGAAGGGAAATGGCCAAAACTCAATACCAGATGCTTGTGATCTTTAGGCCTTGGGCAGCATTGCATTGCAAACAGGCATGATTCTATCAAGGAAATCCTCAGGAGCACTTCCAGAAATCATTTACTGTGAACACAGTTCACCGTGCAATCTACAAATGCAGGTTGAGGTTCTATCATGCAAAGAAGAAGCCATATGTGAACATGATCCAGAAACGCTGCCATCTTCTCTGGGTCAAAGCTTTGGGTCAAAGGCAAAGTGGAAAACTGTTCTGTGGTCAAACACATTGAAATTTGAAATTCACTTTGGAAATCATGGACACTGCATCCTCTGGACTAAAGAACAGAGGGAGCTTGTTATTGCTTGTTATCAGCACTCAGTTCAAAAGCCTTGCATCTGAGTGCATTAGTGCCTACGGTACTGGGAAGTATTTTTCACAAAATAGTAAAATGTCTCACTTTCAAAATTTTATGTTTTATGTGTTCTTTTGTGAATTAAATATTGGTTTATGAGATTTGCAAATGATTGCATTGTGTTTGTATTTATATTTTAAGCAGTGTCCCAATCTTTTTGGAACTGGGGTTGTACATGATGCTCTGAGAGGTTTAAAAAAACAGCTGATTCTCAGAAATAGCTTCTTATTGCCTTTCTTTATTCCTCTGTAACTCAGTTTTCTTGTAGATGTAAAAACATATAAAGTCCACAGGATAATAACTCAAGGATATAATGCTAAAAAAACACCAGCAAAGAAGCATTAATATAGGCATTCATTTTAGGTCATTTACATAAGATCTAATCATAATAATAATCTAACAAATATTATCCAAATCTTCAAAGCTTGAGAAATTGGAATGCTCAGATAAAAACTGTATATCATTTATTCTTTCAACTTCAGTTCATCTACAAAAGTTGACTTTTACATTGAGGTGTACTTGTCTGCCAGGGTGAGGAATAAAAATGTGAGTATGAAAGTGAATTAAGAGGTCCTAACTGCAGAAATCTGTTTGAGACATCAAACTATAAACCTGATTTCCAGAAAAGTTGAGAAATTTTCCAAAATGCTCTAAAATCTAAACTCTGTGAGCTTTTAATTCACACAAACCTTCATTTAGCTTAAAAATGTACAAAGAAAAGATTTTCAGTAGATTTACTTATCAACTTAAATGTATTTTGTAAATGTACACAAATTTAGAATTTGATGGCTGAACACACTCAACAAAAGTTGGGACAGATGCATGTTCAACATTGTGTTACATCATCTTTCCTTTTGATAATACTTAATCATTTTGGAACTGAGATTACTGATTGCTGTAGTTTTTCAGGTGGAAAGTTTTGTCCATTCTTGCTTGATATGACACCCTATCTGCTCAACACTCTGTGATCCATTGTCTGGATCTCCTCTTTATGATGTGCCATACATTTTTATAGGTTATGGATCCAGACTGCCAACAGTCCAGTCAAGCACATGCACTATAAAGTCACACTGTCAAAACCTGTGCAGAATGTGGTCTGGCATAGTCCTCCTCAAATAAGCATGGAGCGCTCAGCAAGAGATGTCATATTAGGAGCGGCAGTGGCTCAGTCCATTGGCAAACTTATTTGGGAACCAGAGGACACTCGTTCAAGACTCACCTGTGGAGGCTGGTGGCCAGTTGAGTTAAAGGCCAACTTTCAAGGTCTGCCTTGGACTCAGATATGAGTACTGGGAGACTGGAGAGGTATCTGCTTACCCACCCACCCTCTAATCTCCTCATGTAGGATGAATAAAAAGAATGTCTTATTAATAGTAACATGTGTCTCTGAAATTCTAATATACACTTCAGAGTCAATGGCACCTTCACATATGTGAAACTCATGCAAGCTGTAGCCACTTGTGCACCCCTGTACCATCACAGATGCTGACTTTTGGACCTTTCACTGATGAAAATTCATTGTTTTTGTTTTGCAAAAACAAGCTGAAATACAGACTCATCTGACACAGTCCCACAGTCTTTGGGTCTATCAGAGATGAGCTCAGGCTCAGAGAACTTGGCTTTGTTTTGCATAGAGTTGATGTATAGCTTTCTCCTCAACTCATACAATTTAGTGTTGAATTTAAACATGCAGCAATGGTCTGTGTTAAGTGGCAATAGTTTTACAAAGTGCTCCTGAGCCCAGGTGGCTATATTTGTCATGATGGTTCCTTAGGTAATGGGTTCATCAGTGGGTTCCAACCTTGCCCTTTATGTACTAAGATGACTCTTAATTCTTTTCACAATATTATGCTGTGTTGTGTTGAGAAATGTTCTTTTGAACTGACTAACAATTCTCTTGTGAAATTTGGCACAAAGAGGTGAGTCATGACTCATCCCTGCTTCCAAAGACAGAGCCTTTGATAGATGCTACATTTATACACAATCATGATATCTCACGTGATCCAGTTAGCTTGCTTAATGTGGGGGTCTTTCAAACCAGTGTTACTTGAATACTCTGTGTACTTTTCTATCTTCTTTTAACAGTGTCCCAAATTTAGCTGGGTGTGTTGCTGTCATCAGGTTTTTAATTTGTGTATATTTACAAAATATAATTAAATTGGTCAGTAAAACAATTAATGTCTTTGTATGTCGTCAATGTTGGTGAATAAACACCTGGTTGGTCTGCACCTTATCTCTGCCTCAAGCCTCCTATTTCGATCCAGCCGCTGCTGGCCATTCTAACAAACACAATATATGCAGAGTGGTTTACACATTTGCCTTACAAGCAAGAGGTCCCTGGTTCGATTCCAGATGGTGGCACAAGTCCCTCTGGCCATGGAGGGTTGGGTCAGGAAGGGCATCTGGCAGAAAACTTCTGCCAAATTACCAATGCAGATTAATCCACTGTGGTGACCCCTTGGGGACAATACAAGGGAGCAGCTGAAGGTACATACATAGGCTACAGAAGTACTCAGATTCAGCCAAATATACCGCATTCCAAATTATTATGCAAATGATATTTTTCTATGATTTTTCTAAATACTCAATGCAAATGACAGTCAGCATAATTTTCAAGTCATTAACCGTTAGAGTATAAATTGAAACCAGCCACAGGGACCCACAAGCCAGTGTAGTCCTAGTGCCGGTCCCAAGCCCGGGTAAATGGTGAGGGTTGCGTCAGGAAGGGCATCCGGCGTAAAAACTTTGCCAAATGAAATATGCGGATTCATAATACGATGATCCGCTGTGGTGACCCCTAACGGGAGCAGCCGAAAGAAGAAGTTCATAAATAATGAATGTTTGTTGTCTTTTACGAAGAGACCACCTCCCTACATGTTATTGGACACTAATCAAACATTTCATTTAATGTGTCATTATTTCATTTCATTTTTCACCATTTCATTTTATTGTATTATTTTCAAAATCATTAATACTGTGCACCACATTCAGCGTTACATTGTGGTACGAGT
>VUQH01038351.1:0-26376 GCA_015106775.1 Etroplus canarensis | reverse complement strand
TGAAAAACAAAAAAAGGAGAAAAAAAAAAAAAAACTATTTAAAAAAAAAATTAACAAAAAAAAAAAAAAAAAAACATTAATGGATCATTTTGAGCTACCTTTTGGAGCAATAAATTGGTATCTACTTCCTTAGTAAAACCCAAAGCCTTCCTCAAGTTCCTTGATAGAACAGTGATAAAGTGAGAGCGTTTCGTTTACTTTAAAAAGTTTTGCAATCATGGGGTTTGTGCAGTAGAACATATCTATTCAACCGCAGCAAGGAGGAACATCATTTTCATGGTTCAAGAAATCTGCCTCAGCAAAAAGAGTGAACTCTTATTTAAAAAAAAGCAATGGTGCATTCCCCACATTTAAGGCTCTACTGATCAAGTCAGTCGTGCAATCTATTTTAAAACCATTAAACCACAGGCACACTATACATCCCACAGAGTACACTTGAATCTAAAAGGAAATTATTTCAAAGGAAACAGGAAAAACACACGCAGTTTCCACGCATCTTAATATCTAATCTGATAACACGTTGATCGTTTCACTGCTGATCATTCTTTATAAAATTCTACATGTGAAGTAAAAACAAATGTCACAAAGAGATGATGTTTGTCCTGGTACACAAAAAAGCAGAAATAATCTGTTTGAAATAACCCTTTCGCAACTGGCAGCCCGTGTTTGAGCTGATCTGCGGTATTTGTTCTTAAAGTGCAAATCCTGGATGACCACCTGCCACAACACAGTTCAGGAATCATAATGTGTGTACTGGAGAAGCTGTTTTCGGGTGGTCAGGACTTAAAACCTCCATCTCTGAGTTGGCTTTGGTGAACCGCTTGAGTTAACAAGTGAGAGTTCCCATGCAGCCAGATTAGAAATAATGAACTCCGGGGAGGACGGAACAACCTGCGGCAGCTAAAGAAACGGGACTCGACGACTATTGCTTCGTCATTAATGAACTACTAAGAGCAGAAGAGGACTGCATCGCTGGAGCTCAGTGAAAAAAGTTTTCTGTTTTGTTCGCCGGAGAGTTGGCCTGTCTCTGACCGTTATGCTCACCGCCGCAGGTCACACGGTCAGCGAGAGAAAGTAACCGAAACTCCACCGCTACGGCGCATTTAAAAAGCGTTCAGTCGGCGCTTCTCTTCACCGGCAGCTTGGTGGAAAAAAAGATGTTTTAAATTCTGTTTATTCACTTACCCACTCCTGCGTTCCGTGTCCGTCTGACTGAAAATCACTGCGGGTGGTTTTGTCTTCGCGGTGGAATTAGAACGCACAGCAAATAGCGAAAAACACTTCGCTCACGGGATGAAAAGCCGCTGCAGCCACCCGCTACTCCAAAGCCTTACGTTCGGGCGAAGGAAGAGCTTCATTTCAAAATAAACGTACCTCTCAAACGTTCGACTGAGTTCGCTTTATTTTGTAGGCCGGCAACTTTGGTTTTCCGCTGAATGCGGATAACTTGACACGCAAAGAATTTCCGTAAGACCGTCATGTGACCGCTGAGACACAGCGGACCGACCAGTGAGTTTACGTGAAATTCGTCACTAACGGCAACTGAAGCTCAGACATACTAATACTTATATTTAAAGAACACATATCTATTTGAGGTTAGAGAAAAGAGAAACGTGTGTGTTCTTTATATCATTATTCAATTCCACATTATTCTCAAGGTTTGGTGAGCCCCATTTTTTTCTTCTGAAGGCCTCTCTATCCAGTCCTGCCACTGACCTGTTGCTAATTAATTTTTAATCACAAAATCTCCCAACTTTTTTTTTTGAAAAAAGGTTGATTTTTTTTTATTTATAACTACTTATATAGAGTATCCAGGAAGGGCATCTGGCATAAAACCTCTGCCAAATTACCTAAGTGGATTAATTCGCTGTGGCGACCCCTTGGGAGAAGTCAAGGGAGCAGCCGAAGGTCCATTTTTTATATAGTATTCAATCAATAACTAAATAGCAAGTAGCTGTTTAATTGTATGGGGTTCCGTCCAGTCCATGAGTCCACTGGGTGGCATTTATAATTTTAATCTTAGAAAATAACTGTTGCTATTAGGAGAACTATTTTTGAACAGATATTATGCAGGTAGCAGTGATGTGGCATTCATTAAATCAGACGGTCTAATGTTTTTTTTAACTTGTAAGGACTCAGAGAAACCAGAAGAGGGCAACCAATCACCATTAAGATGCTGAACTGATAACTTCTTTTTTTTATCTTTTTCAAAAATAGCACCAAGTTTCGAAAAAAAAAAGATAAAGAGGAAACCACATTTAAAGCAGAAAGAGAATCTAAATAAGACTTAAATTATTAAAGACCATCCCTTTGGTTGCATGTCAGCTACTTTCACAAGAAATATAAACAGTGGGGAAAAAAAGACGCTGATAAGGAGTACACAACATTGGCTGCATTGAATTGGAAATTCTCACTGTAAATCATGATGCCCCAGTTGACTCCAAACATAAAAAGCTATGAGCAAAAGATATTCCACTGGGAATTTATATGAATAAAAACAGTCACATTTCATTGTGCTCTGTTAAACCTTTCAAACCATCATTGTTTTTAGAGTGCTGAAGGGAAAATATTAGTTATTTAGGTGTCTGTGCATCTCTGTGCTTGTGTTCTACTTTATATGAGCAAAAGGGTAATTTTTTAGCCTTGAGGAGCCCTGGCTGAGCTCTGTAACAAGTCACTAACTTGGGACTATGTTACTCATTTCAATTAGGACCTGCGGTAAAGATAGAGCAGAGGGACAGAACCAGAAAGAAGTGGTGAAGTGAACAAGATAGAAGAAGGAAGAAATAGCCAAAGAGACCAAACGCTGATGATGAATGAGAGGGAAGTAAAAACAACAGAAATTAAAGTGATAAATTAAGAGTTGGGAACAAATCAGGACAGGATGGGAATGACTGAGGGAGAACAAACAGCTGAGATTAAGGAGAAGGAGGAAATGAGAAGAGTACAGACAAGAGTGGAAAAAAGAGCAGAGCTGGAGAAGAGGGCAGGAAGATGAGGGGAAAAAAGTGATGCAAAGAGGAGGATCAAAGGAAAAGAGACTTCTGGATGTGGAAAAAGGAGATCTGGATGAGGAGAGGATGAAAGGATAGATGACAGGATGAAGAAAGGTCTAAGAGAAGAGAAAAAACAGGACAGAGGAGAAATTGAGGAATAGAGTAAGGGGAGAGTACAAGAGATGGAGAGGAGCTGAAGAGGAGGTGGGGTGGTGATGAGTCATCACCAGGCTATCAGCCCTGGTGGGCCGGGTTGCTGTGGGGGTGGCAGTGTGACACATATGCAGAAACACACACACAGAGGGTTGCTGGACGTCACGCTGCTTATACATCTCCTCCTGCTGTGGAGGCGGGTGGAAGACAATACAGGGATGCCACTGGGACACAGTTCACCATCGTGCACATGCAGCCCTTTACTCTGACATGCACATGGATGTAATGATGATGGCTGGGCGAGAGGCCTCATTAAGACTCTGAGGATGGATGGATGGATGGTTATAAAAGCAGAGGAATAAACAGTCAATACAGCTGTAGGAAAAGGAAAAAAAACAGACAGGAAAAGCATCAGAACTGTTTACACATCACGCCTTTCTTTATCTCTCACATACACTTTCCTTCATCATTCATACTTTATTACTGGAGGCAGCTGTTGTACAAAAGGGAACGACAGAGAGGAAGGCGTGCAAAAAACATAGGCATGGTGTTACATATACAGTTCACTGCTTTTCTCAGTGAGAAAAGAGTAGTTTATTGCTGTTGTTTAATTAGCTCACCACAAGAATCAAAAACTGTTGTTCATATGGTGCATTGTCAGTATACTGCAATAATTTTAGTCTAATCCTACACATAGAAGATTGAGCGAATACTCTTCAAGAAGTCGCTTTCTCTGTGACATGCAAGCTTTTGTCATTCTGCGTCTCTTTTTAGTGCTGAGTTGATCTCAGAGTTGCCATGCCAACAGATTGGGGGACTCCTAATCCTGATCTAGGCCACTGCGCACGCACAAGCACTGCATGTATGCAAGTGCACAGATAGATGCAGTGCGTAAAAGCAGCAGGCTGTATGGTCATGGTGTTTCCCTGTTCTAATTCTGGCACTACAGTTTAAAAAGCAGTGGTTTTATGTGTGTGTGTCACAGAAGATTGTGTGAATGAGAGCAGAATAAGCATTTTACCAGGTCAATGATTCCTTAAACCTCTTTCAACATTAACCGAGACGTGCAAACCTCTAGGCAACATCAGACATTAACCCAAGCAAAGGCAATGCCACAGGTAAAACAGATACATACACAAAAAATACTCAGATCACCAGTGAAATTTGAAAACCTTTGTAGGAATCTGTATTTAATTTTTAATCTCTACATACATTCATCCATCTCTGGAATAGAGGAGCAGACAGTATGTGTGAGTGTGACTGCCAAAAAGGCTGAATGTGTGTGTGTGTGTGTGTGTGTGTAAGAGAGACGGGGATGCAGGTTGGGTTGGGTTTTCCAGCTGCCTTCTGCACATCTGCATATTTATCATGTGCTTACAAAACGTGAGGGAAACACCTAATCTGGGACAGAATGACAACAATAGGAAGGAGAGATACAAACTGAACACATACACATGTGAATGCATTAGTGTAACATAAAGAAATAGTGTGTGTGTAATATTAGGGGTTGCGCTAAAATCTGAGATCATTTTTTTAAGAGGGCAGTATAATTCTGATAATTCTGTCATATTTTATGCCAGCAGAAGATGGACTGTCAGGTTAGTCTGTAAACATTCTGACATTAAATCTTACTGAAAATATATTTAGCTATGATCATCTGCATAGGTCCCAATTAGAAAACTTTGATATGAAAGAAAATGACATTTTCTGAAACTTTTCTACTACAATAAAAATTCAGAGTTTATTGTGAGTGGAAATGTTGTATCCTGCATATTTGTGTCCACATAACATGTATTTTGTGACTAGGCTGATGAAGTGTGGTTTTGTCTTTGTGTATGAATGCTTACCTGTATGTGCCTATAGGTATGCCTACATATGCATTTGCATGTATATTATGGATGCAAGTATGTACACACATACTTACAAACATAATCACATACACATACATGTTATGATGTATGTTTTGGGCATTTCTGTATCCCTGCATTTCTGTTTGTGTGAACATATGACATATGCGTGTTGCTTGTACATGTGTTTATGTTAGTCGCTCTCTTCTCTTTCATTGACCTCAGTCAGGGAGCTCTCATCAATATTCTCCAGACTCTCTGCTCGCTGGATGCTGAGCTCAGAAAGTGGGATGCTGGGCAATGTAGTCTGTTCTGGGTACAGCCATGGTTTGAAGTCAGGGTTATGTTTCTGCTTCCACTCTGGATACTTCAAACAGGCCTTGCAGATCTTCTTCATGGCCTATAAAGAATGAATTAAGATTGTGGTTAAGGCAACATATGTTTTGTGAGAAATGATTGGCAGTAATTCAGAGAAATCAGAGTAGACAACCCAGCCATTGTGTATTCTTGATCAGTACTCAATAAGGAAGAAGTGCTGAACTCAGATAAAAAATACAGAGGACAAAAATAGCATGTGCACAAAAATAGAGATGAAGATGGATGAGTGACAGGACAAAGGGAGACAGAAGGGAATCTGTGAGATGGAGTTATCTACAGAGATTAAACATGAGCAAGGAATTTAAGAGGGAATGCTGGGAGGTGATCTTGTGGAGAGCCACAAGAACAGAGAAATTTAAATTTGTTCCAGATATCAGAGCCACATCATCAGAGACCTTCACACATTTCTGATAGTGTCAAATGTGAGAAGCTACATGCATATATACATGGAGTAAGAATCTCAGAGCAACACACAATACAGTACTGTCACGATATATTTCATACAAAAACAATGCTACAGCACAGCACAGTAATTCTGCAATACGCAGTGCAGAATTGCTATACTGTTTATGATATGTGACGATATATGTGTATTTGCAGAAGACAAATTAACCCTAAAATTCAAAAATCAGGAATTATTTATTTGTTCACTATACAGCCCTCACTGATTCACCTAGTTCTTCTTTACTGCAACTTCTCTTCCTTTTAGAGCATAGCAAAACATATCAATAACAAAAGAAAACAATACTACTGTATATACAGTTAGGTCCATGAGTATTTGGACAATGACACATTTTTTGTAATTTTGCTTCTGCACCACCAGAGTGGATTTTAAATCAAACAGATATTTTTGAAGTGCAGATTTTAAGCTCAATGTGGTTTCACAAAAGTATTGCGTTTACTGTTTCTTTTATGGCATCTGCCCTCAGTTGCTGTTTGTTTGTTGGTCTCTCTGCCTTTGGTTTTGTCTGCAAATACTAAAAAACATGCTATATTAGGTTAAGTTCAGGTTGCTGACTTGTCTGAATGTCAATTCTTTGCCTTGAGAAACTCTTGGGTTGCTTTTTGCAGTATCCTTTGGGTCATTATCTATTTGCACTTTGAAGTGCTGTCCAATGTTTTGCAGCATTTTAGATACTGTACACTTCAGAATTCATCTTGCTGTTTCTATCAGCAGTCACAGCATGACTGAACACAAGTGTCCCGGTTCAATTTGCAGGCATACATGCCCATTTCATCAATTTGTCACGTAACAATGAGGGAACAGGCCTCACGTGGCCATGAAACTGCTTGTCAATCAATTGTGTAATTACTAATTACAAATTTTAACTACAGTATAACATAGGGTCTATATATTAAAAAAGCTGTAATTCCTAAACAGTTAATGCAATACTTTTGTTAAACCCATTTAGTGCCCCCACAGTGTACTGCTTTACACATTAACCTTACAAGTGAAAGGTCCCTGGTTAAATTCCAGGTGGGGACACAAGCCTTTCTCACCATTAAGGGTTGCGTCAGGAAGGGCATCCAGCGTAAAACCTCCAAATTACCAAGGCAGAATAATCCGCTGTGGCAACCCCTTGGGGAGTATACACAGGTGCAGTAGAAGGTACTTTTTTGTTAAACCCATTTAATTAAAGCTGAAAATATACACTTCAGTCACATCTTGACTGTTAGATTTAGAAACCACTGTGTTGGTATACAGATGCAAAATGTAAAAAAAGAAAAGTGTCATTGTCCAAATACTTACGAATACAATTCCTATATTGATATTTTGTTCTTAATAGAATGGGATATAAATAAAAAAAATAAATTTCTGAAAACTGAGTAAAAACTCTACGTGTGTTTATTCTGTTTAAGTCTTTACTGCGTTTTTTCTTTATATCTCACTGAGCTGCTTTTCTTCTGATACAATCCCCAAGGGAATCCTCCATCCCAGGGTGCTCTCTAGAGGATCATTAATCTGTTTTAATAAACATATACAGCATACACCCTCAGATACACAGATACAGTAAACTCCATGTATCTGGAGTTGAATTTTTAATATATAAGGTCTGCATATTTTCTCATTTTGACAGGCACTGTGCTGAGTGGAACTGAGGGTTTTCACACAGACAACACACTCACGGGATCTTTGTTAATCTGCACATATTACTTACACGAGGAGCAAGGAAGTGGGAAGACTTGTTGACAACCCACTTGGGTAAAGAACCTGTAAAGAGAGTCAGCATGAGCAGGGTATCATGGATAAAAGTTAAAAAAAGACAGAGTTTGCTTTATTAAATTACTAAGTGAGGTTTAGTAACTTAGTAACTACTCACTGCACCCATATGGCTCTCTCTCACTCACACATTGATGCATATACACATGTAAGCATTGGCAATGGACAGTTAAAAAGATTTACATGATCAGCATGTGCTTTCATATGATCAAGAATAAAGGAGTGAAAATAAAGGGAGATAAGAGACAAAGATAAATGGATAGAAAAAGACAAGTGAAAGGAAGAAGAGTGACAGAGTGCAATAAAGAGGTTAGACTATCCTTCATATGGTTACTATCGTGACTCATTTTGACATAAAGGCAGGGTAATGAATAATTCACAGTGCATGTGTTAAGTACCTAAGTGAGTGTGAGAGTGCTGGTCTGTTTCACTCTTTTGTATGTGCGGTTTGATTCTTCCTTCTGTGCTGAATACATGTGTTTGAGTGTGTTTGTGTGATAGTTACCTCTTGGATCTACCTGGGCCATGTAAGTGAGAACAGAATTATTAGGTCCCTGGCTCTGGATCATGTAGCCAGTCTGAATGGAAACTGCACGCACCATGTCCTTTTTAGGTGGGTATTTCTGTGGAGACACCATGCATGCACACACACACACATACACAAAGTCAAAATGTATAAATTAATAGAATGATGAACTCACAAAACTCTTTTCCACAAGGTGTGAATGAAAGAGTTAGCAGAAAGTATCAAACTTATGCATCAACATAAATGTTGAATGCACTTGAACCCACAAGCGGAAATCACTTTCCAATATCCACTTTGTGTATTCCAACTTGCTCTTTGTGAGATCTGTATAAGGTTTGCAGGGTAGGCATTCAAGAGAGTTGTGATTTTAAGCTGCCATTCAAAATGATTTTCTGCTTTATAGTCATATTTCTAATGCAAATCCAGTCCACACTACTCTGTAAATAAATCAGTAGCACCACATGCAATCCACTATTTCCCTTTTAGCTCCTTTGACTATACAGTATATCTAAGATTATTATTCATGATTAGGGAGTCCAGGACTGGTGAGCCTGCACTAATTAGGACAGGGACACTGCAGAGTATTTAAGTAGATGAACACATAGCACCAGTCAGCTAAAAACCACTATCAGGCGAGAACTTGTGATAACTAATTTAGCTTTTCTCTATTTTTTGGCTTGTGCGTTTCTCTATTTATGTTACCTTGCAGGAATCTCTATTGACGGTAAAATAAAAACATCTGTAAGTCATCTGCAGATTTCTGGGAAATCAGATACAGAATCCTCATGTTGTGAGCTAATGCAAAGTTGTTGACTGTTTTAGAGGGGACTGCATTACATTTGAACTATCAGTCACCACTTAGCAGTGTGTTGGAACACCCAACACAGCAGGAAACTGGTAATCTCATGACTTGGGTACTTAATGAACAATTAGTTAAACAACAAAACATTTAGTAAATTTTAGACAAAAATAACAATTTTTAACATATCCCTATAACTGGAATATACAATAATCGATAAATTTCCACACTGATATTTGTATGCAAAACCAAATCAGATTTAAGTCATACCAAGCATTATTTGGTTAAAGTCAAGTTTTCTTCTTTAAGCTGTTCCAGTTAAGGGTCACCACAACAGCTCAAAGTCAAGTATAAACCGAACTATTACATCCTGATAATAGGGAGAGATGAAAAGTTGGTGGATCACATGAGTAATTAAAAAGCTTCTGGGTACAATGGGTTCAATTAAAATCCATCTACTACTTGCTGAAACCAAATCAACAAATGAGTCAAAGGTAGCGGCACTGCTATGCCTGGAGCCGTGCCTCCATTGGAAAAAAAAAACAATGGATACAACAATCAAAGTGGTCATTAAAAGCCATTAGTAATCATTAGCTTTTGCCATTATAAATATTTCTGTAAGGTTTTCATTCAACTAAATATTGGGCTCTATAACAATCAGCACAATCTTATACTTAACTGTAGATTTAACCACAGTTACTATGCTTAAGTACTTTTGGCTGTTCCCTTTTTCCCCCAAGGAGATGAATCCTCATATGTAATTTGGCACGGGTTTCACACCAGATTTCCCCTTCCTGATGCAACCCTCCAATTTATCTGAGCTCGGGACCAAACAAGGAGTACACTGGCTTGTGAACTCCAAGACTGGGCTTGTGTCTCCTCCTATTTTTCATGTGAGGCAAATGTGTAGACCACTACCCTATGGAGGGTATAACCCTAGTTAATACACATGACAGATGAATTGCAAAAGCAGACTGTTAAAAAGTCTTGGAAATGTTGCTCTGAATAGTGGGAAAAAATTAAAAATGAATGTATATATAGTATACAGTATATATAACAAATAAGAAACAGTATAAGTGGACTTACTCCTGCTGGAAGATGCACCATTCTAAAGTATTTCCTTAACCCATAAGAACCTACGATGATGACAAGTGTGTAATAAACACTTTAAATGTCCTACAATCTTCCTTACAAAGCTTTATGCTTGACCTTAACTTATGAGGTCCCTAAGCTAAAAATGGGTCTGGGTTCTTATGGGTTAAGGTGTACTCCAGAAGTCAAGCTCTCAAGTCCTACTGGTTATCAATATTAGCTTTGGCTAACCACACACATACAAATGGAGCACAAACACACACAGACACACAGTCTGTTATGTTCGTAACTACTAACTGAAGCAGGAATGCGGAAGGCAACGTGGAAGTCAACAGCTTACAGTCACATGAAAGGCCTTATCCTTTTGTAAACATTATCCTGGTGTGCAAAACTTAGAATGAGAAAAAAAGAGAGGACAAAAGGGTGACAAAAGAGACCACAGGACAGACAAAAGAGAGAAAGACAGAAGTCATGAAAAGAATAGAGACAGAAAAGGCTGGCAAAGAGAAGGACAGAGTGAGAGAGATATTACTGAAAGCACTGACTTAATGATTTGATTGTTAGAAAATTAAATTTCACATTTTTACCAAATTTAAATTTTAAACAAGTGTTTTGACTTCTTAAATGTCAGAATTTGCTTCTTTTTCTTAGTCTTCTAAGATTTCCACACATTTTACAAGCCAGCCAATCAAACAGTCAATAAAATGATGGACAGATTAATCAAGACTGAAAATAAATGTTTGAGGTAGCCATAGAAACAGGTGACAAGTACTGCTTTTAGATGAGATAGTTACCATCCTTTTCCATTTGGACACAAAACACAGAAATAAAGCCAACCTAAATTTTGAAATTTCAGGCCTGATATCAAACTGAAAGTCACTCACACGCTTTGAATGTGCTCTGATCAGTGTGTTTGTTTCACTGATCTTTAGCATTCAAATTATTCAAGTTATTAAAAAGGCATTATTGGAAGCTGAATTTAAAATCACAATATGGTCAACTGATCTGTTCCACACTTAAACCCAAACAGCAGGAACATAAAGTACTTCTATAAGCATCAAGGGCAGATGATATGATAGAGCACTCTCTTTGGAAAAGTGCTAAACTGCCTTTACTTGCTGAGTGAACTGGTTCTGTATAAGATGAGCACAAGAATAAAGTGGCAACAGACAGTGGTAGTGCTGTTAGTGTCCCTGTCTCCAAGACCAGATTATTTTCAGTTTTCCTCAGCGCCAAGCAACTATTAGCAACATGGAAAACTAAACGATTAGCACCACTTTGGAAATAAGAGAGACAAACTAGACATTTAAGTTCTAAAGTGAAACTGTCATAGTTTTAGTAGTGTTGTGTTGCACAAACAAGTAACTAAAGCAGGGGCTGACATCAGGCTTGCATTCAATTTATTTTGGAGTCATGAAAGCAGACACAAAGGCTTTTCTGTATGTTGAGAAAAGTGAACTGGGATGGTGCCTTGCTTTTACAAAATGAAAGAAACTGTGTAATAAGACAGTTATAGGAGACACTTGTTCCCATGAAAATCAACAGAGGAACATATGCTATCACCTTCTCCAGTGCCAAATGCAGACAGACTGCTTTTGTGCCATAAATCATGCCTCCATTTTCCAGAGAGATTTTATACTGAGTGGCAGCCAGAACTGCATAGTGAAAGTGTGGCTTATAAGGAAGCAATATAAATGCAGAAAACTTGTCGAATGTCTCTTTAAATCACCCATACACACACTCATAGATCTGTGAATTGTTGCCTTTTTACAAAAATTGCTGACTTTTCCTTCAGTCCTTGAGCTTGTTAAACAGGACCACTGTTCATTTCAGCTCACCAATATGCACTCAGTTTATAATGGGACACTTTTCTGCTGCATTTGCATTTCTGTGCTCCTTTGACCACAAATTACAGTAAATGAGCAGTGCCACATTGGCCCTGTATATGTGTGTTTGCATGTATACTCACTGCATGTTTGACAGAGTAGTTCATGATGATGTAATCTTTTCCTATTGGCAGCCAGGAGCGAAGCGTGATGACATCGCGATTCCGAAGAGGCTTTGGACACTTCCCTTTTAACAAACAAGAAAACTCTGGTGAACAAAGCGTTACAGAACAATCTGCAACACAAACCAAAATAACATACAGTATGAATGCAGGCACGTGCATATTTACACGTGAGTATGCAACATACATGAGTAGTAACCAACATCTGCATTGACCGTGAGCTTCCCAATATCGAAGGTCTCGATAACATTTGAATCCCATTTCCTTCTGTATTCAATGTCATGGAGAACGTCGTACATGGTCTCAGCTGACACGTCCTTACACACCATCCGACACTGAGGGGGAAAGAATGAGAAACAGGGTGTTAGTTTTTAGACAACAACAACACAGTAATAAAACTGAATTACACACAAAGGCCAGTTTATTGAAAATGAATTTACAGTACATAACTCCATGGCACCACTCTTGCAGTGTTTCACAATTCATAGCTCTGTGTCTAATGCAAGCTATGAAGTAGGAAATTCCATTAGATTTTAATGACATTACATACCATAAATCTAAAGTGAAGTGCTATGCCACTCCTGAGAAGAGCTCAGCCCTAATGATGCCAACAAAGGTAAGCGAGAAACAAAAACAAAAAATTAAATTTAACATATATACTGTACTTAATCTGAAATACAACCAAGAAATGGAGTAGGGGGATGTGTATAGAAGACCTATATGCATGTACAGTATCTCACTGCTGAAGGATCCTGCACATGAAAGGAACACAAATGCAACTGATGTGTAAATGATTAGACATCAGATGGCCGGAGAGTGTCAGCACCAGAGCAGAAAAGGGACAGAGGGTGTGTGTATGTGCGTGTGTCTATGTGTGTGACAGAGGGGGAATTGGGAGAGACAGGCCACTGACCATAGATGAGTCATTACAGAGACCTGAGAGCTTATGGAAAACACATTCACCACAAGAAAGAGACAGACAGACATTTGTAAAAGGTTTTTCAAGAGTGCAGCAGCAGCAGGGTATTTGAACGCTAGCTTTTTTTGTGGTTATACATGTCTATATGTCACATTCTGCTTGAAACGAAAGATGTGTGTCTTTGCCACAGCAGAGCACTGGCTTTTCAGACCAAAACAGCCTTCCCCATACCAGAAACTTTGTGTACATGAGAGATATATTCAGCAACAGCTACCAGTCCAGGATAGAAGCGTAAAACAATTTCCCCCCTGGGATTAATAAAAATTCTGATTCTGATTCTGAAAACACACTGAATGCCCTTGACAGAAAGTCCTTTTCTTGATGGCTTTTCTCTTTTTTGCCATCAATTTAAGATTACTCATGTTTCAATATAGGCTGTTATTTTTGGATTTTTGATGTTAACATCTTAGACTGATTTATCTTTACTGGGAAGCTTTTATTGCACTTAAAGTATTACAATGAGTTGCCATCACCTCGAGAAGGTTGCTGAAGGCTAGTGAAGTTACCTCCACTTTACCTGTCTCTCCTCTGCTCCATGCCATGTGTATCCCAGAGGAAAAACATACTGAATAATGAGCAGGAAAACAGCAGTGCACACACATTTGTTAAATAACTCCCTTAGAATCTTTCTAAATGTGAGGAGAGCTAACAGTTGCAAATGGAGAAAGTTACATTTTCTAACATGCACACACAGGCAAACAAAATATACAAACTTCATGGCAATAGAAGCCATTACTCCACTATATATATATATATATATATATATATACATAGAAAAGGTGTTTGTTGTTACATCAATGTTCAAAATCTCTGAATTACAGTGATACATTTTAAAGCACAGACTGCTGATTGAATGTTTGTGTAGCATGTCAGCTTATTGATGGACATAGAGACTCCTGGCTATGTTTGGAGTAGATGACACTATACTACTGGTAAGGAGAGGTCTGCAGCCCTTGAGTAAAAGCGTTACCCCAGTTACAATTGCCAGGAGGAATTAGTCTCACTAGCAACAAGGTGAAACAGGGAGAGGCATGTAAAATTATAAAGAATGAACGACACAAATATACTGAGAGAAAAACAGAAAATAGATCAAGAGCAAATTAGAAAGAAATGGACCAAGGGTAGTTGTCTGTCCCAGATAAATTTAACTCTCATTGCAATTCAGTCCAGAAGGTTTAAAGCTCAGTCTGGCCTATCTTCCATCACTTCCCGGCAGGCTTCATTTAAGAAAATTATCACCAACTATATCCTGGAGGTTTCCTCTTAGTATTTAAAAACAATAACTAGTGCTAGTATTCAAGTTTGGTGTCACAGCACAAAATATGACAAGCCCTTCTAAAAATAATGCATTCCTTCAGATATCGATTAATAAAGTCTTTCACTAATAATCCAGGACTATTAACTCCCATATGAAATGGTAAATTTAACATACTGCAGTCTTCCATTTATTCGTTTCCTTAACAGTACAGTTCAGGGTTATGGGGGGCTTGAGCCTATCCCAGATGTCACTGAGCAAGAGAACCCAGACAGGTTGCCAGTCTGACACAAGGCTAACACAATGAAGACAACCAATGTCTTTTTACTGTGGGAGGAAGCCAGAGTACCCAGAGAGCACACACACACACACCACAAAGAAAGAACCCATCCAACTGGTGGATTCAAACCCAGATCTTCTTGCTGTGAGGTGACAGCACTCATTTGTAATTAGTTGTACACATACTTTGGTAAATGTAAATACACAATTGTAACTCTCCAAAGTATTGGAGAATTACAATTTTGACTGACTGTATTAGAGAAGATGTCAACAGATTACCAAAGTCACCTTTCAATGATTGACTGCACCTTTTCAAAAAGCCACCTTCAAATACTCACCTGAACATCAGCCTCTTATATAGGACTTTTAAATTTTATTTAGACTCATGAGATCTTGTGAAGATGAAATGAAAAATGACAATAGAAAGCTGAAACAGAAAAATGAGAACGGAATATGTTTCCAGGCAAAGTACTAAAAAAGTTAAGTCAATTGTACTGGGACCAGATATCATAATTAAATCTCAGTGTCTTACTTTGGAATGCAACCCACTTGTTCAAAAAGGTTAGTTTACCAACTGCAAATTGGAGCTGTATGTAATAAGTATACGCACTTGAAGCCACTGAACAAGCCAAGCTCTCATACATGATAACAGTCTCACTGGGTTTCGCAACTGTCACGCTGTGCAACAAAAGTAACTGTAAATGTTAAATTGAAATGACATTCCCAGACACAGAGCCCTCAGTGAGAATGAGGCAATGTGGACTGAGTGTGGAGAACAGGTCAAACAAACTGAATGCTGATAAAACAACACAGAACAGACAGAGGAAAAAACATGAATGTGGTGCAAGTGCATTAGTGTTTGCTTTTAACCTTATCATTATCCTAACCAAGGACATGAAGGAGCTCATTTATGATGCTACTTAGTAAGTATTTTGTGATGAGATTTCAATATTTATACTAATATTATGGAGAGAAATAAAATGTCCCGTTAGAACCATAATTTACATGAGTATCAGATGGCTAGGTCACATGAGCAACAAGGCACAAAAAGACCCTTAACATGGTGAAACACCAGATCATAACTAGATCATAATGCAGTTTAATCAAAGAGTACTTCCATTAAACCGGTGTACATTTTGTGGTAGAATTTTTCTTAATAAAAATTGGTATAACCTTATCTACTTATACGATTTACATACAGGATCTAATTCAAAATATTTAATAATCTGTTTTATGTATAATTATGTTTTCATATTTGTGAGGGTTGGGGACATCTGGAGATATCACATCCTTGCCGGAGAAATAAAATGATAGGTCGGGCCATCCATAGATGACCTCACAGACAGCATTAAGAGATTTCAACTCTTGGACCTGCAGATCATCCTCCCCATGATTGTGTGTTAGTAAAGGAGACGTACAACACTCTGTCTACTGAGAATTTAGTTTCCACCACAGTGTCACTGGACTTTGGCAGGACTTTGACAAACAAACACAGAGAACAAAGTTCACACAGACAGGAGCAGAGTTGAGAAATTCAGGATTTTCATGATGTGGCAAGTATGGGTGTTAATTGTGTCACCCCATGGTGAAAGCAGATAATACTGTCAGTTAAATAGAATATTTTTTTCCAGACTTAGGAACTTTGTGGGCATTAGCTGTGAGTGTTGCCACACATGGTGTTCCACTTGTTTTCCAAAGGTCAAGAATGAATATCCACACTGTGTATATTTTTAGTTTTGCAGACAAGCTCATGGTTTCTTTTGTTCCATTTAATTGCTATGTACAACAATTACCATTTCATTTCTGACTTTATCTGAAAAGTATAATCGGCAGTACTCCACAATACAGCATTTTAAAGAAAGTTACTCTTAAAACACAAGCCCCTCTCTCCATGGAGTTTTGCGTCAGGAAGGGCATCTGGCATAAAATCTCTGCCAAATTGCCAATGTGGATTAATCCGCTGTAATGACCCCATGGTGGAGAATACAAGGGAGTAGCCAAAAGGTACATTTATTCTTAAAATAACTCAATTTTCCTACTAATGGAATATTGCACTAAGGAGGCACAGTGGTGCAGTGGTTATCATGGTTACCTTATAGCAAGAAGGCCATGGGTTCAACTCCATCAACCAGCTGGGGCCTTTCTATACAGAATTTGCATGTTCTCCCTATGCCTCTATGGATTCTTGCTGGGTACCCTCACTTCCTCCCACACTACAAATTCTTTAATTGTTCTAGTTCTAAACTGGCTGAAATACTGGTTTGTGAAATACAGAATCCAGGCACAGAGCCATGATGATTTATCTTAACGCTATAGTAACAGGGACACCGTACATTTATTTAAAAAATTACAGCTATGTTTCTGAGTTTTCCACCAACCTGGTGCTGGTACCTAATCCAGAAACCGTTCCAGGCATTTCCATTGAAAAAGGACTGGCACCACTACATGAAATTTACAGATGATTTGCAGATTCAGCCCACAGTTTCTTTCTGCAATGATTGTCTTGTTCTTAAACCAACTGAAGAGTGGGCTGGGTCTCAGATGGCACCAACAGCCAACCAGCTCTGCATCAGCACTGTCACCACGTTGGTGGAAAACCCATAATAGTGTACAGAAGTGAGAATACAGTATGACAGAATTTTCAGAATAAAGTTTATGTCACCTATACCAGAACTGCAATGGGTGAACTTTAGTATAAAATACACATACTGAAATGCTAAAAGGCTACCATGAGCATCCCACCAGTATCAGTAAGGTCTTGTATTTGATATTGGTGTGTGTGTGTATGTGTGTGTGTGTGTGTGTGTGTGTGTGTGTGTGTGTGTGTGTGTGTTTGTATAGATGAATTGAAAATGGGTGTGTAGGTCACAAAAGACCAGAGAGAATAATGGATCTCTTGTGTCCACAGGAAAACTGAAACAGGAGCAGGAAGAAAAAGGAAAAACCAAATGAATAGGTGAAAAAAGAGAGCAGCATGGAGCAAGACATTGAGAACAGAATGAAGACATATAGCCAGTTAAGTACATGTGTGCGTAATTCTATTACAAACTAATTCAGTAAAACCGATAGATGAAATAAGGACAGGAGGACACAGAGGGTGAAGCAGAGTTCAGAAAGACAAAACAGAGACAGGGGAGACAAACAGGCAAACAAATACAGAAACAATAGGTGTGCGTGGCAATAAGTCTTTTAAATATGTTCACAGTGACCATTCTATCTACTCCAAATATCCAATGACTTCTGACCCCTGCATGTCCAACCCACTCCTTACACTTTTCATTCTCTCTGCTATTCCCTGTCACACCCACTCTTGTTCTCTCCCTCCTTCTTCTCTTCCAACCATCAACTCCCATCGTTTGCTCCTCTGGGTGCTAGTAAATGACTGTAGATGAAAATATTTTTAAAAAAACAAAACAAAACAAAAAAGCAAACAAAAAAACTAGAAGGGGGAGTGACTCAGAGCTGGGCTTCCCACTGTGTCAGCATGTGAGAAGGCAAACCCAAGAATGTGTGTGTGTTTGTGTGTGTGTGTGTGTGTGTGTGTGTGTGTGTTTGTGTGTGTGTGTGTGTGTGTGGTCTCAGATGGAGGATGGTCCATTTACAGTAAACAAAACCACCTACATTTTAATGCAGACACAATGTGTGTATGCAGTCATGTGCAGACAAATAATATCATAATGGTATTGGTTAGACTGAGTGATTCCAGTCATGATTAAACTGTGAAGTCATTATTGGTGAATATGGCAGAAGAAGTGATGACAATGATAATGAGGCTGATGATAATTAGAGTGCTAATGATAATGATGATTGCCAGCCCGTTCCCCCTCTCAAACTCAATTGGGTATACATTTATCTTTACTGGTTTTAATGCTACACAGAAGAGAGGAGCACACAAAAAGGCAGAAAGGTTAAGTCTCAACAACACTCTCATTAATCATTCGACGTGCATCAGCAAAGATCCACGCTTTTATTCCATCTATAAACAGAAGAGCTATAAGTACCATGTTGACTTCCAACTAAGAGACACTGATGTACAATTCAAAAATCCAACTTTAATTATTGTCGCATTTACATAAAGATAAAGTGCCAGTTATAGATAGAATCCCCACCCAAACTCCAAACATGTGCACAAACGTTTTACTCCTCGCTGTGGAAACACAGCTGCCCAATGTCCTGAAAAGGCCTAAATAAGCAGATCCCTACCCTCTGCACACAAACACACATTAATCCCAGCACACACAGGATATACCCCGAGGAATCACATAAAAATCGATTGCTTCATACTATGCTGATTGGCCTGTACTCTGGCCCTACACATACAAAGAACCTGGCTCACAGGTAAGAAGATGGCTAGAGGGACCCGGGAGAACTCCTGTTCCTTTATAGCTCCTGCACATGAAGATAACACCACTATGCACACAAGCTAACACCACTTTATTTTAAAAAGTAAACACCTGGTGGCTCGCTGACTCTCTCCAGACCCTCACGTAACAGCAGGAAAGCACACACATACAAAGGTACACAGTGGAGAATGTGTTTAATTTGTATCTCTATATACTTGAGGATACATACCACAGTCAGTTTTAGTCATATTAGTATACTAAGGGGTTAAAACATTGAAGGAACCTTTCCAAGACTGTAGGCTGTTAAGCCAAATCTGTCTGTTTGTGAAACTGAAACTGCTACAAGGGGTTTTGAGCCAATTAAGCACTAAATTACCAATCAGTCAGGGCCCCAGCCAACATCTGCAGCTGTAAGAAGAGATAATAGTATACACAGGCAATGTTAGCACAAAGTTTAGTTGTGATATCTATTTTCAATTTTGTTTTTCGAGAGGTAAAGGTCACAATCAAACTGCCCATATTGTTTAGGTTGAATCTGTTTTTTTAACTTAACTAAGCCAGGTTCACTGGGGGACTTGAGTCTAACCCTGCTGTCATAGGGCAAAAAGCAGAGCAGACCCCGGACAGGTCATCAGTCTATCACAGGCCAATACAGTGAGACAGACTACCCAACACACTCACCAAAGTAGAATCACCACTTTACCTAACAAGCATGTCTTTGGATTGTGGGAGGAAGCCGGAGTACCCACACGGGCACAGAGAGAACATGCAAATTCCACACAGAAAGGCCCAAGTCGATCGCTCGATTCAAATTCAGGGCCTTCTTGCTGTGGAATGGCAGTACTAACCACTATTGCACCCTGAATTCAAATATTCTACCATTTATTTAAATTCTACTAAACTTGTACTTTGCACATTAATGTGCACAAATTCACACTGTTCTTATAATCATCTGCTTCAATAAAGAGAGAACTTTGTTAAAAGTGTACTGTTAAGAACATTTTTATAGATTTTTTTTTTCCTCTGAGTCCCAGAACACAAACATAGCGTTCTTAATGACATGTCAGAGAGTACACTGAGTGAGTAGCATTACTGTCCTACTCATGTCTCAACGTCAACTCCCAAGACAAACATTCACACTTGGGAGAAACTGCCACGACTCCTGTTGAACGAGATAAAGGAGTTTGCTCATACTTTCACATGATGGTCATATTACCTTACCTAAACAATTGACCAGGAACTACTATAATTTTCCTGTTGGTGTACCATCTCATTTTAATGTCAACTGATGCTGTTCTTGGCCTGGGGTGGTCATTTAATTAAAATAATAATAAAAAGAAATGATCAAACCCCATAATAATCTAGCAATTAAACTCAAAGACCAAGAAAGGATTTCAACAAGCAGCAAGCGTTCATACTTCTAAAGTTCTAACCACTGATGATGCATGACTGAACTATTTGCTTATCATCTAACTGACTTTTCTTCTGCTACTGGCTACTATCGTATTTCAGTCTGTGCATTTGCTGACTTCCATTTATTTTAAATGAATGACAAACTGTATAGTAATCCTTTGTTAGGCTGTACTCAGCACCATACATAATATACATTTGCACAGAGACTGAAATAGTTTCACTGGCTGAAGACCATAAGTCACCAGAGAATTAAACCTGCCTCATGAGATTTCATCCAGTTCTCACTTCTCTTTCAAGCGGGGGATTTCTCGGTGTTTCAGGCATCACCTCATACCCCTGCCTTTATCTAAAACAGGATGTGTTTACCATGATGCGTTTTAAAAATGTTTCTATCCAACACTCACAATAGCACTGTTACAACATGATTTGGACTTATTTACATGCTTACAAAGGGTCAATATGCAGTGTGTGTTGTCATTTGAAATGCATTATTTGGAAGTTTAGAGCTCAGTGCCACTGCAATAGCATTCAGCAGAAAGCATGTCAGCAGTTTAAATCATATGGGAATTTGGGAGGAACACTTCCTTGCCAACTGGATTCTCCCCATCCCCTTTGTGCTTTTACTGTTGCCACATGACCATGTCCACACTACTTTCCATTAATCCCATAAATGACTGATGCTCAATACGATTTGCCATTCATACTACAGCCTTAATACACTTGTGAGGCCGTCTGACCTTAATTTTATGGATGGACTTCCCTTCCTCCAGACCCTGGGTCCACACAGTGATGTTGCTTTTGGTGTAGGTCACAGTCCAGCCCTCTTCACGCAGACACTCCGACTTGAAGCTGGCAAACGCCTGGTCGTCCGGGATGGTCACAGTCTGCCCAGACATGGCTTTGTTATTTCCGCGAGGAGTCGTGGTCCGTGGGTCTGCGGAGGCTCCTGGTACTGTAAGCCGACCGATATTTCCCTCCTCTTCTGTGGGAATAAGTTGTGTAATTCAATTTCCTCCTCGCAACAAGGTTTTGTATCTTGTGATGGTCTGCGTGCGTCCAATAAGCCGCAGTCCACCCCGCTCAAAGTAACGAAACAGAGGCGGACACAGGTGAGAGCGCAGCTGGACCGACGGATCAAATCTACCTTCAGGCTGATGTCGGTGGTTTAATAAGTTTCTCACAAGCAGCCGCTCTTCAGACCAAGCATATGTTTCTATGTTTCCGCTTGTCACTGCCCGTTTCTGTCGCTTTACCTTCTGCCTCCACCTATCCCGTCCTTCCCTCTGCTTCTCTCTCAGTTCAGCTCTTTTGCGGGCTTCAAATCACCTAATTTGAAGGTCTCCATCGCTGCGGTGGCAGGTGGTGGAGGAGATGCGGTGAGAAATAAGAGGAAGAGGAGGAGGGAGAGGAGGAGAATCGGGCTGCACAGCCAAGACGATCAGGAACAGCTCCGGTGAAAGCACCTCCCTTTGCTGCCTTTAGGTGCCGTTCGTAAAGCTCACAGCCCTGTCCTGCGGACTTTTTAATGGGCACAATCCCAGGGGCAAGAAAAACGCTTTAATCAGTTCCCATAAACTAGAAACTACTAGAATAAGTTATAGTAATAAAGTTTTTGCACAGCACACAGGTTATAAAAACATAAATAAGAAGAGAAAAAGTAGTATTTGTTTTTTAGCATTTAAGTATAGCTATGGCTTGTGTTCCCTTTTATTCTCTCCAAGGGATCGTAATTGGCCATTTGGCAGAGGTTTTAGGCCGGATGCCCTTCCTGACGCAGCCCTCCAAGGTGAGGGGTGCTTGTGTCCCCACCTGGCATCAAACTGGGGACCTTTCGCTTGAAAGGCAAATGTGTAAACCACTGCACTATGGGAACATCTATAGTTTTTTTTTTATTTTTAAAATAAACTTTACTTAGACTCATGTTACATTGTGGGACACATATTTGATCTTAAGTGGGCCAGACCAGTAAAACTATATTGCCTCATAACCCATAAAAATATTTAATCTTGCTTTCAGTGTGAAGCAGTTTAATCCCTGTGTTGGCTTAAGAAAATTAAGTGCAATTTCATCAGTACATCTCAGTTGTAAAGAATAGTAGATCAAAGAAACAGATCAACATTGCTCTTTGGACCTAAACTTGAATTCCTTTATTAATAAGTGTGAAAATCACAGAAAATGTGCTGGAAGCTCAGTACCTAGGCATTTTTGTAATCATACAACAGAATGTTTTGAAAATTCACAGTTTACCTATTTTTATTTTTATTTTTAGCTTTACTGTGTTTATTCTTCAACCCACCAAAAAGTGAACTTTCTGTAGTAAATGGTGAAACAAGAACTTTCTGTTATTTAATGTAACACTAACAGTAGAAAATCACCTTAGTTTCTATTGTTTAATGGTTGATTTATTACATTTTCACTTTGGTGTAATATGACAGGCCATCTTTCTTTGCTATTTTCCCAATTTTTAAAGCCATCCTGCAAGCCAGACTGGACCCTTTAGCAGGCCAGTTCTGGCCCCCCAGGCCTTATGTCTTACGTCTGACACCTGTGATTTAGACTGAGATTTAGTAACTACAACTGCTTGTTATAGGCTATATTTTAATACTAAAACAGATTACTATTGCTAAGCCAACATTTGCTGATAGATCTTAGCAGAGCTCTAGACTTGACCAAACTTTAGAAGCAAATTTGTTGGATAAGTTATCAGTGCATCTGTAAAATTGGCTGAAGTGATACGTTGTGAAAAAGAACTCTGAAAAACACTCTGTAAAACATAAGCCCCTCTCACCATGGATGGGTGCATCAGGAAGGGCATCTGGTGTAAGACCTCTGCCAAATCATCAATGCAGATTCATCCACTGTGGTGACCCCTTGGGTAGAATAGAAGAGAGCAGCCAAAGGCACATTTTAGTGTCTCTGTAGTGTAGTGGTTTACACACATTCGCCTCGCAAGGGAAAGGTCCGTGGTTTGATTCCAGGTGGGGACACAAGCCACTCTCACTGTGGAGGGTTGCATCAGGAAGGGCATCCAGCATAAAACATCTGCCAAATTACAGCTGCAGATTAATCCACTGTGGCGACTCCTTTAGGGAGAATACAGGGGAGCAGTTGAAGGTACATTTTCAAAAATTGGCTTCTATTTGCAAGCACGTGTTTAATAACAACATAATATTTAATAATAAGCAGGCTCTATAGGCTGAGGGTATGGAATTCTTATTTTTGATACCCATATTTAATAAGGCAAAGATTTTAGCTGGGATGCCCTTCCTGACACTCCGTCCCCATTTATCAGAGTCGCCTACACTGGCTTGTAGCCCCCCAGTGGCTGAGCTTGTAAGGCAACCTCTGTAATGGATGCTACTTTTTATCCCCATGGTGCTTGAACGCAATCCGAGATACCGCATTACACTTTTTTTGCAAACTACAGTTCACGGAGCAGCGGGAGCGCGCCTGGCAGTGTTGGCTGACGTGTAAACTATCAGGGAAGCTTTACCTTTCTTTTTGTCCTTCTTCCTTTTGAATCTGACACCTGTCTACAAGAAGATCTGTTTAGATGTGCCCAATAAATACATTCAAATGTCCTATCATGTCTAATTCTTGGAAGTGTCCTATTCCCTCCCTTTTGTTGCCAGTCCTTATTTTTAGGTCTTTTTCTGTTTCATCCCTCCCTTCTTTCATCTTGGAGTGTGTAAGTCTGAGCAATTTTGATCTATGGGTGCTTTCATGACATCTCAAGACAAATAAGCTGAACCTCATCTGAATATTTTGTGATATGAAATGAGGATAGGCTTTAGCTTTCATCTTTCACTCTACTGTGCTCCCTGTGGCTAAAACCCCTCATATATCCCCAAGGTTTTCATTTTGACTGTGGCCTCTGACCTCCAGAGACAGGTGAGTGAGATGAGACTTTCCTTACCTGGATGATTTGATCATCTTTTGTCATAACTACTAGGAGTATTGCAAAGCAAAAAGCAAAACAGGTAATAAACAAACTACAGCAAAGGGGGTTTCATTGGATCACAGAACATATAATGTGGTGCACGTTTAAACACAGGATTCACCCAGCCATGATGGCTGACTGGATTACTTTTCTATGCATCAAAACAAAATAAAGAAATCTAATTACAGATTAAACCAAAATAGCAGTGGTAATAAACTGCTAAAAGGATTAAATAAATCAGGATAACTTACACTTACATCACTAATGCATCTACCACATGGGTGCCAAAAATACAGCCAGCAGGCCACAACTGGCCTGCCCAGGGGTCCAAGCCAGCCCACTGGATAGCCTGTCATACAGAAACGTAAGTAAGTCAGAAGTAAACCATTAAATGGTAGAAATTAATTTGTTTAAACTGTTAGCATTCCTTTAAATATCAGAAGTTTTTACTTTTTCACTATTTAATGTAAAATTTCTGTTTTTGCAGCTAGTACACAAAAAGCTGCCGATTTTCTGCAAATTAAATAAAATAGTCTAGTCTAAAACTAAGGTAAAGGTAAAGGTAAGGAGCTCCCAGTGCTTTTTTTGTAATATTATACATTAATTTCTTTAAATTAGTACAGCAGCATTTCTTTATAAAGTACAAAAACTGGCCCTTATTGTTGAAATTGGACTTATTTTTCTTAAGACATCTCAGGAGTTAAATGTGTGGTTAAATGTCTTTAAACTGAAAGAAAAGGAGTCAATTTGGTGGTTTTTACAGGTTATTAGGCAATAATCACACTAGTCCAGCCCAGTGAAGATCAGACTGTCTCTATGTGGCCCCGCAGTGTAAAATGAGTTTGACACCCCTGATCTACCAGCTTGGTATATTGGTTATTCTTAAGGTAACACAACACAGAAATCTAATACAACATAACTAATATACATTATAATCATAAAATATCAGAGAGTAACAACATGAAAAGTGCAAGATGATGGCTTCTAAAAGGGAATGAAACAAAAACCAGAGAATGTTCATTCTGTAAAAATGTCAGTAAAATGGAAACTAGGAGAAACTCACTTCAGTGTTAGTGTGACAAGACAGCTTTGTGGGGTTTTTTTTTAATTTAATGGGATTTAGTTATTAGTTTTCCCATGATATTCATATGTTGGAAAAACTGATTAACAGCACTGTGATGCTGTGCAAAATAAATCAAATCCTACGACAGATCAGTGGACATACAAATCTGTACAGGTGTAATTATTAAGATTTGCTACACTCTGTTTCACTCGTGTTAGCAAATTGATTTTGGCCAATGGACTATGGATGTGACTGCCTCAAGACAAATATCTGACAAATATCCATCACCAGTGAGCTCTGTAGTGACAGAAAGTTTTAGAAAGCATTAGAAAACACATTCACACCTAACCCACTGTAGCTTTGTTGCTGACAACAAATGCACATTATATGAACAAAAGTATTGGGTCACCTGTGCATTACCTGCATGAGCTTTAATGACATTGCATTCTTAACCCATGGAGTTAGTCCCCTCTTTACAGCTATAAGAGCTTCCACTCTTCTGAAAAAGATTTCTACAAGGTTTTGGAATGTGTTTGTGGGAGCTTTTGCTCATGCAATCAGAAGAGTATTTGTGATGTCAGACACTGTTGGATGGGAGGGCCTAGCTCACAGTCTCCATTCTGGTTCATCCCAAAGGTGTTGGATGAGGTCAACGTCAGGACTCTGTGCAGGCTAGTCAACTTCTTCCATGCCAAACTCATCCAACCATGCCTTTATGGTTTTGCACACTGGGGAACATTGATAAACCAGCCACAGAGGCCCACAAGCCAGTGTAGTCCTAGTGCCAGTCCCAAGCCCGGGTAAATGGTGAGGGTTGCGTCAGGAAGGGCATCCGGCGTAAAAACTTTGCCAAATCAAAGATGCGAATTCATAACATGACTTCCATACCGGATCGATCGCGGCCCGGGTTAACAAAGACCGCCTCTGGTGCCATTAGCCAACAGGGTGCCGGTGGAAACTATGCTACTGTTGGCCGAAGACCAAGGAGGGGGAGAGGGGGAAAGCATGTTTGGAGGCAGAGAGAGAGAAGGAAGAGTAGGAGGGTGGAGGTGAGAGTAGGAACTTTAAATGTAGGGACTATGAC
>VUQH01038350.1:13898-31899 GCA_015106775.1 Etroplus canarensis | reverse complement strand
AAAAAAAAAAAAAAAAAAAAAAAAAAAAAGTATCCAGTATACAGCAACAAATTTGGAAAAAGGTCAAAAAGAGCATAGCTTGATGTCATAAATAAAGATAAACAAATTTACTTAATGTATGCTTTAAAAACTGTATATTTTTTATGACAGTAAATTAATAGTTCAGCATGATCTAGAGTCATACATACTATTGCTGACCTTTTTTTTTTTTACTTAAAACAGTACATAGATTGTTTAAACACTTTTAAGATAGTTGATGGGAATACTTAACCTCATGCCATGCACCTCCCAACCGCACTTTCAAAAGAAGCTGAGAGAGGCTTGATCATCGCTTGTATGCATTGCCTTTCAGTGCCGCTGTCTGTCAAGTGTACACCGCTGTAAACACGCTGAGTCTGTCAGCAGAGCTGCTTGTAGAGACATATTTACCGTTCCTTGCTGTCACCAGTTCCACCATGCACTCAGAGTTACAACTGCCTTGCGAGGCACATGAAAGTGATGGATGAAAGTTTTCCTCTCCCAGGGTGCAGGACTGAATTAAATTGAAAGCTACTGTTTATTCCCCCTGTGTCTCGTCGCAGAATCAGGTTTGTTTGCAATTGATTTAAGCCAGGGGGGTCTTTTGTGGAGGAAAGGCTAAGGTTTTCCTCTTGATGGAAAAGATGATTGAATTTGTTTTGTCTCGCGTGCCTCCCCGCTTGCTCTCTTTCTATCCTTTGCCTGTGTCAGTAAATCTGATCATCTCTCTCCCCTGTCAACACATGCTCCTTGTTGAGCACTCAAAGTTAATTTGCAAACGTGCTCTTCGTCAGTTCCTTCCACTGCCTCTTACTCCTTTTTATTTTTTGCCCACTGCTTTTTAGACATTGCCATCGACAGTTTGTCTTTTTGCTGAGAGTTCTTCTTTGGCGTTCAAGAAAGAAAGGACTTTCTTCCACTTCACCTTTTCTAACTGGAAAGGCAATGGTTCACTTGCTGTGCAAGCTTTGATGAGATGATGAATCCTGTCTCAACAAGGTGATGTCTCACACCATCTCAGAGTAATCCCCAGCTACACCTATCCATGATACGGTTCGGTCCCTGGTTAAGGAGAGCTTGTCAACCGGATTTCCTTTGTAGAAGAACCAACCGGAGTCTGAGGACTTCCTGTGGGGAACTGGCTACGGAGTCATTATTCATCATCCAAGGCTTTGCTTGGGCCCGTCAGGCACTCTCCCTCGGCAGAAGTCCATCTCTACAGCCATTCATCATAGGTCTGAATGTAGCTGAGAGGGAGAAAAGACCGAGACACTTAGTGTCTCCGCAAGCAAGGCCCTAATGAAGGCCCTCGCTCTCTTCTCATACAAACACCTCAGTGATATTAAGCTGGGTCAATTATTGTGTCGCTCTCAGCCAGCCATCAATGTGCGGGTGCTGCATTTGAGTATAAAGCGTTTTAAGTCAAACTCACTGAGCAATAGGACACACATTAGGCTGAACTTAAACACTACTGCTTTAAATATATTCCTCCAGTAGTTTTATAGGGCAGCACTGAACTTTTATGTCACATTTATCTTTCTTTTTCATCTGGTTATATTCAGATAGTTTGGTGTCACATTAGGCTGCGTTTCTGTAGGGCCCAAATTATGCTTCGCTTTGCTTTAGCATGTCATCTAGCTTGTTTATCAGATGTAAAAGATCTGCAAAAACTTAAGGTTCACAGGGAGTTATTATTGCCTATAGAAAATACTTTTAGTAAACTGTCTGAAATGCCAGGTTAGTAGTTTGGGCCTTTGTGCTGCGTTTATCTATGTCACTATGTAACACATGTGTATGATCTTCACCTGACAGCTATTTTGCATGCCTATAACTTACCCTGCAACAAAAGAAAACCCTTTATTTTTTAATGTGGCTAATGTTTCCACTAGTTTTGACTATATGCCCATGGGTCAGAACTGTCAAAACTGTGATGCTTAGTGATTATCACAAATCCTGAAAGCTTTAAGACAGATTTGAGAACAATAAATCATCAGGTGCAAACTACAGCATTTTCATGTTAACTTTTTTTGCCTACTGAGTGTAACATAAACTAAGCTGTCTTTTTTTTTTATCATTCTCTGAGAGTTTGGTATGCGTTATTTTAAAAAAAAAAGAAAAAAAAGGTACTTAAAGAGTTAGCTCTCAAACTTACCAAAGAATGGTCATGATGAAATGATTTTGGAAATGGTAATGCAACTGCATAAAAGATTTGCTCACTGTGCCATTGAGCAACCTCTACAGGAGTCTCCACTTGTTAGATGACATAGGAGACTGGATGTGACAAGCAGCCTGGCTCTGATATCAGGATGGGAGATACATCAGAAGTAATTTGTCAGCTATTCCAACAATTTTCTGTTGTGCTTTTGATTTGGCTGTGAGATTTGCTGATTTGGGGTGTGTGAGCTAATCAATTCCGATCTGTATGTATTGATCTTCTGCTTGTCACCACTCCTCTGAACTCACAGATCTTTGCACTATTGATGAAGAGTTTTTCCCAGGCCAACTGTGTGGGTAACTGGGTGATTGTGCATTAATGCTTATATAGGTTTTAGGAAAATGTCAAAAGAAACATATTTTAATGTCACATTTTTCTAGTTGATTGCTGAACATTGTTTTCACTTTACATTTTGCGATTTCTGTTTCTCAGCCATGTTGTTTGAGTTCTGCATTATGCTCATTGATACTTTCAGTCCGAAATGGGTGCAGCACTACCACAACACCATCTGGCATCATAATGTTGGCTCTTTGCATCTATACCTCAGTGCTTTGATTTCACCTGGCTTTCTGGCCATTCATAGCAGACTGGACTTGTCTAGAGAGGGGCATTAAAGTGACAGGAGCTAGAAATGAGCATTTGACACAGAGAGTGAAGAGAGACCTCACTAACTTTTTGTCTTATGTGTACAGCACATTCACTAAGAACTTGTGTATAAAGCATGGACAGCTTTGTTGAACATAATAAGCCATGTGTCAGAAGATTTCTTCTAAGGCTAAAGTCATTATTAGGTATGCTGACTGCTCTAAGGAGAGTGACAGACGCTAGTGAAAAATGAAATCTTTTTAATAGCATATGTGCATATTTGCTGCACATTACCTGGAATTATTAAGGAAGAATCATCTGCAGTACTTACACTGTACCAAGCAAGTAGTTATAGTGTCTTTTCTGGACTGAAATGTATATTTTTTAGTAGGAATACAACAATAAATCAGGCAAACAGTGGTGTCAGCTCATATTGACCTTCTTGACTACTTCCAGCCTTTCAGCAATTAAGATATCATTTGTTGGTGGCACTAACTGATGTTTATCACATCAAATTTCATATTAACTAAATGTCAAAGGCTTAAAGGCTTAAAAAAAAGTTTGTTTTAAAGCAAGATTTGGTGCTCTGGCATAAAAGAGGAAATAACAAAAAACAAAATCAACAAAAAACACACACAAAAAAAGATCAGTATCAGCATTAGCATCAACACCGGCCATCGGCTAATATCTATATCTAAAAGCCGATATCTGCACAGAATTTTACAGTCGGTGCATCCCCAGCTTTCAGCATTCCCTGGCCTCACAAGCTCAGCTCAGCTATGCAACCACAGAGTACAGTTACAGCTACAAGCAAAGCCGCAGGTGCATGTAGAGTACATGTGTGATTATGCGTCTCCTCCAGGCTAATCTGATGAAATGCTCCAGTTTTGGGAAGACACGTTCCTTTCTGTTCACAGTCCGGGGAATCTCTGTTGCCAGTGAGCACTTTTTTAGTCGCCCTTTACACTTGTGTGTAAATCTTAATGTTTGGTGGTCCACGGGAGACTTGTCAACACTCTGAGCCGTATAGGCTGTGGCAGCCTCACTTCAGGGAAAACATTTGCCTTGAAGTACCGTCTTTCCTCATCTTCAATGTCAGCCCTGGGGCTCCAAGACAACATATGTTCCCCGCATGTCCCCAAGACATGGCAGCCGGCGTGCACTCTACGCTAGCAGGTTGCACAGACGCATCATCACACGGCTACTGTCTTCTTCACAGCTTCGCTCCCCTCTCTTCTTCTATTCACTCCCCCTCTCAACCCCAGCACCGAAACAGATGGCCGCAAATTACAATGGCAGTTGTGCCTTAAAAGTACTCTGACAAACTCACAGCAGCAACCCCCCATAACTAAAATGACAAAATCATTAATTGGCATTGCGTAAGGGCTGGTTGCTTTAGTAGTGTCTCGCACAGCATGAGTGCCTGTCTAAAACTCACAGATGTAAAAGATTAATCTTTTTGCCTTCAGGTAGGTGAGCTGAAAATCAGTGGGTGAAAAAAAGCAGCACTCCTAGCTGTTTGGTTAGCGGGGAGAACAGAGAAGAGGGCACATCCACACTATGTAGGAAGTATTCAATATTTTGTCCTTGAACAGACTCTATATGACAGCTGCTCTGTCCTTGTAGCAGAGCAAGGAACAAGGAAAGGACTAGAATATTAAACATTATTGATAATTTACATTTTCTTTAGGGGAAGAGATTAAGGAAGTTTTTAGTCTGTAAATGGTTACTCTAAAGGAAACTGGTTTCAAATATTGCTTACTTTAAATTTTGCACAGCACACTGGCATGTGTGTGTCTGTGAGTGTGTCTGTGCGTGTGTGAAGGCCATGCCCTCTCATGCAGAGATATGATGTAATATATTAAAAAGGAAGATTAAAGGTATAAATATTAACAACCGCTCATTGCTCTTTTACTGGTGTATTTAGATGAGTGTGTTTTGACATGAGTAAAATTACTGCATAATGGTTACCCAGAGTAAAAAAGATAGGTCCCAACTTGACATCTGTAATAAAAAGTGAATAATTAACAGTAATTAACTGAAAAAAAAGAGTAGGTTTTGTAGGAGGCACAGAAGTAGTTGTGTTCCACATTATAGTACTTTCATACTACTGAGACAATTCAGATGTCCATCTTCTTTATCTTAACTCTCTGATCTGCCATTAGCTGCCAAGCCACACCACCTCCAGCACCCCAAATTAATAAAGCTGTGTGTTAGATATTAGCAAGGCAATATAAGGATGAATATTTGATAACACAGATTCAGACACTGTTATTACTAGGCCATTACATCAGCACTGTGAGCTCAGACCAAAGATAGGTGCCACTTCCTCATGTCAGCAAAAACAGACTCTGACAATATTGGATTTTGTCTTGAACTCAGAACTCTGCTTTGTATGGAGAAGAAATGAATGTATGCAGTTTCACATACAATAGGTGGGGATAATGAAAATATTTTGCTAATAGTTTTCTGCACAGTGGCAGCTAAAATACATCTTTTTATACACTTTTAACCGTCTGTCAGTCCATCTTTTTCTACACTCATCTTTCTTTTCTCTTTCAATCTTCCGCATTTCTTTTCTTCTTTACCTTTTTGTGATTTTATTTCCATTAATCTTTTCTGAGGGCCTGCTGTAATCCATCTCCCCAGCCGAGAGGAATTCCCTGAGGATAAATTACTCTGGAGGCCTGCCTGGCCCCGCACTGCATCAGATTGACCCTCAGCTTGTTTGCCATTTTGTATACTGCACTGTTTATTTAACAAGGAGCAGAGTGAGTGTGATTTCCAGGGACGGGTCCCTGTGATAGTAGCTTTGACACCCTGCCTGAGTAATGACCCTCATTATGGAGCCTCTGACAGCTCCCTGAAAGGCCTGATTTATGAATATGCTGGGACTGCAGCCCCACAAGCCTCTGTGCACCAGCCTCTGAGCATGGTCTCTCTTACCTCTGTCAGCACCCACAGACTGTACATGCATGTGCGTGGGTGTTTGCTCGCGTATAGTGCCTACACATGCACCTGAAAGGAAATGGCATATGTAGATGAAAATACATGGCCAAAAAATTGCCATAACAAGCAACCTAACCATCACTCTTTTCACCCCAACTTTCTGTTCCCCTTCGTAAAAATCATTAAAAAAATATGCAAGTGCTCCCAGGCGATATGTGAAAAGTTGGATTTAAGATTTCATAACGAAAATAAATTCCTCAAAAGTTGGTTTTATTCCAGGGTTGAATTTTTGGTATGCGGATGTAACAACATCTCACAGAGAGAGGCCTCCATCGCAACTTCCAACTTTCATTTGCTTTCATTTTATCTCATCTCATTGGTCAGTCCTTCATGAAAATTTCAAAAATCTCACCCCGCAAGGATTAACCCTATACATATTAACCCTTCCTAAATATCACACATATCAAAGGGCAGTATAAATAAGTGATGAGGTATATATCGCTTCTTTTTTTGCCCCAGCAGAATCAATTAAGCAGGCAGAGAAGGAAAAGAGGGGTCTTCGGGAGGCTCTGGGCTTGGCCAGGCCTTGAGAAGACCAGGCCTACTGGAGGGCAATCAGAGTGAGTGAGGAAGAGAGAAGGAGAAGAAAGAGGTGGGTACACAAATAAAGAAGGTGGACAACAGAAGAGATGGGACAGCAGGGAAGGGACGAGGGAAGGGGGGCTAACCAAAGCGAGGAGAGAAGTGGTGGGATATTCACTGGATATGCATAAACAGGAGATGAACAGGCAGGCGGGCATGAGAGCGAACAGCAGCAGCAGGTAAAGCTATACAGGCTTGTCAGAATCCAGCAGCTAGGCCTGTGATTTATGAGGATCCCCAGTCAAGACTTCCCAACAAATCCTCCATCCAGCAGCCTTTTGTTCACAGCAGAACCCCCCCTCCTGCATGGCACACATCTTGGTTTGACCAAACCACTTAGACATGCGCATGTACCTGCTTTTGCACTTACATGCAGAGCTGGACCAACACTAACAGCTAACAGAAATTACAATGTGGTGCTTATTTTTATTTAAACTTAGATGTATGTAACCAAGATAGGTAGGACATTTTACGCTTAAGAAATATGCCCATGTATACAGTGCATTCAGTCCTTGGTTGAATTATGACAGGGTAGTGAGACCAGTTGTCATGAAAAGCACTACTGATATACACTATATGGAAAAATAATACTGGGTTACCTACACATTACACCAACAGGAGTTTATGACATTCCATTACAAATCCATAGGTATTAATATGGACCCCCCCCCATTGCAACTATAAAAGCTTCTACTATACTGGGAAGGCTTTCTACAAGGTTTTAGAGTGTGTCTGTGGGAATTTTTGCCCCTTCATCCAAAAGATCATTTGTAACGTCACACACTGATGTTGAATGAGAGGGCCTGGCTTGCAACCTCCATTCTAGTTCATCCCAAAAGTGTTGAATGGGGTTGAGGTGAGGGCTCTGTGCAGGCCAGTCAAGTTTTTCCTCACCAAACTCATTCAACCATGGCTTTATGAATCTTGGTTTGTACACATGCTGGAACAGAAAAGGGCCTTCCCTAAACTGCTCTCACAAAGTTGGTAGGATACAATTGTCCAAAATGTCTTGCTAAGCTGAAGCATCAAGATTTTCCTTTACTGGAATTAAGGCACCCTAGAGAAACTCCAGAAAAACACCCCCATAGCATTATTCCTCCTCCACTAAACTTTACAGTTGGCATGGCGTTGTCAGACAGGTAATGTTCTCCTGGCATTTCCCAAGCCCAGACTCTTCCCTTAGCCTTCCAGATTTGTCACACCACAGAACACGTTTCACTGCTCCAGAATCTGGTGGTAGCGTGCTTTACACCACTCCACCCACACTTTGCATTGTGCTTGCTAATGTAAGGCTTGCATATAGCTGTTCGGCCATTAAAACCCATACTGTACCATGAAGCTCCTAGCCCAGTATCTGGGGGTATGGAGAGAGACAGCAAGAGAGAGCGAGAGAGGAAGAAAGAGAGAAACCTGATCTTAACCCTGACACCATGACATAGTGTCAGTTCAGGCAGACGATGAAGTCAAGATCTGCTGCAATCCCAGGAGATGGCCTAATGGCTATCTCATATGCAGTGTGTCTTTTAGGCTACTTTATCCTGCCCACATTTGCTGAAGACTACAAGCCACTTTGCAGCCCACCTCCACCCAAGATCCTTCTTTAAAGCTGTTCCTGACTTAGTCAGTGTTAACTATGTGTCATCACAGATCCCTGCTGTGCTTTCTGCTGGTGGTCTTGCTGTTGTTCTCTCCTGGTCTGGCATGGAACTGAGGGGAAGTCCCGGAGCAAAGCTATACTGCCAAATGTAAATTGCTGCCCGTAGGAAAAAAAAAAACAAAACAATCTTATATTGAGAATAAATGTTCTGACTGAACTCTGTTCAAAATGCAACCTGTGCATGTCATTTGCTTGGTAAATATCAAAACAAAAATTCACTAATCAGTCAATCAAAAATGGTTTCTGTCAACTCATTAATCGTTAACAATCAATAGTTTCCAACTTTAGATCTGTCCACTTCAACTTTGAATTTAGGACTAATAATTACTACACTTTCAAAACAATATGATCAGAAACAGACATGGCCACTTAGCGTATTCAGCGCTTGTGCACCTTTTTATAATAGTTATAATTTCCTACACTTTCCATGCGTTAATATAGTGTCACTCCACTGCTTGATTTATTCATGATTTTTCACTGGACTTGGAACATTATTTTTACTTTTCAGTGAACTCTTGACACTTTGACTGGTTGTGTGTGACAGATAAATGATGCCACATACAGAATGATTTGTCTGTATTTGCAGGATTACATGATCTAACCTGAGAGTCTGAGGTCGTGAAGTCACTGAGGAATTGCCTGTAATTTGTGGCAGTGAAGATCACAGATGTGAGAGTTTTCTTATCGGTGAGGGTCAATAACTGATTTGACACACAAATATGCACACACACGCATACACACATACTCTTCTCTCGCTTTATGCCCTGCATTAAAAAGCCCTGGATAAAAGGTAAGGAATATGCTTTATTAACTTTAAATATGCATGATATTTCAGAGGGAAAGTGCAGCACAGCATCAGGAATGTCCAAAAGCTTGACTACTTATTTCTTTTTTTCCTCAAAAAACTGTAAATAATTAAAAACAGAGAGGAGGGGAGGGAGAAAGAGAGGAGAGGAAAGAGAGAAAAAGTCAAAGATACCCACACTCTCTGCATAAACACATTCTTATTAGTGACCTCGCATGCCCTGAGACATCAAATCATAAAGTTACATAGCACAACTCTTTCTTGACCATCTCTTCTTTCTCTACTCAGTACACCAATTTTCACACATGGACACACACACACGCAGAGCCACTGCTGCATATAGAACAATCTGGATGTGTTTTTTTCTTTTCTTCTGTTGGCCTCATCAACACCAGAAATTATGGGATCAGATCTCAAATCTTCCACCATTTTTCACGCTATGGAAGGTATTATTTCTTAAGATTAATGGACTTTGAGGCCAAAATTATGTCAAAACTTGGTTCATGCTTACACATTTTGTAGATTTATGGCAATGTCTAAAAACTTGCATCATGTCTTCATCCATTAAAAAAAAGAGTTTACACTGTGATACCCTCTGTTATTAGCCAATTGATTTCCTTTTGATTTATTTTCAACCAGAGAGAGAGAGAGAGAGAGAGAGAGCTTAGCCGTGCGGCTCCAGGCTCATGAGAAGAGGCTTAGCCTCATTAGCAAAAGGGGATTCTGCAAACATGACAACCACACATTCACCAATAGATAAATACATAAACAAGCTGTGAAAAGCTGATTGCATTAGTCCCGTCTGATTTAGAAAAAAATCCGTAGCTGAAAATGAAATCAGTTATGCTCGTGTTGCTACAGTGTGTCAAATGATATTTTTCCTACTGTAAATGAGCTACAGAAAATTGTTTTTATATCACTGGATGTTATTTAGCCCCCTTAATCTTCCACTGCGGGAGCAGTTCTTCATCATGATTATTTCAGGCAGCTGAAGGTTATTTAAATGAATAAACACTTAGTATTTACCCAGCATCATTGCCTTGTCATGTTGGCCGCGTCGTGCCTAATGGCCTTCTAGACTCTGGCTCTATTTATGGGAGTCATTTCATCCTGTGTTATTTATCCCTCCACCACAGCATCATCCACTCTTTTCCCTTAACTCATGCAACAGCTTCAGTTCACTTTCTCCTGATGCATTGTTTCCCTGTGAATTTTAATTTCAGCAATGTGCTATTAGAAGGGGGTGTAATTCCATCACTGCTTGTCCTTCATTCCTCTCACACAATGATGTATTAACAGCAAGAGCCACTAATGAGTAGAAGACTCCAAGTTTGTTTAAGATGCCATTTCTATTAATTCACTTCCTCTAGGTTGTTGATTTTTTTCTTCTTCCTGGTATTTGTCTTTTTTTCACAGAACCATCAAATCCACAATCTTTTTTCACAGTCTAGTTTAGCTTTAACACCTATGTATGTGTTAGAGTTTGTTCTGATTTGTGTCAAATTACTGCTATGAATAGACTATGTAGTGTAGCCTGAAGTCCTAGAGGATACCTTTTTGTCAACAAAAGTCTCACCACTAGCTGTTTAATATAGCTGATTATGACGAGCCTAATCTTCATGTTATGTTTGTTTCCAAAAAATGTTTCAATTAAAGGTCATAGAAGTTGTAACTGAGATACAAACAAGTTTTGCCTGCTTGCTTATAGGGAAAAATACAGAAATATGCAAGATTATATTGCAGAGGGGTTTAGCATAATGTAAGACTGCATTTAACTGTATTCTGTGGTGCAGTTTTATCCTCTCTATCTTGTCAATACCCACCACTTTTAAGTGGACGAATACTGTATGGCTTAATCTGATCTCCCGATTGTAGCTGACATCACACTACATAGTCTGGCAGACCTACCCCCATTTACATCTCCATTTCCTTTCAGCCATGCAAGCCCCTACAATGATGAAGAAAAAAAGAGAAAAATACATGCTTCAAAACCCACAAACCCAGGATGGGCTAAATTACTAGAGTGCAACAGGGAAGAAGCTTCATCGTTTGGGTTTCATGCCACGGCAGCAAGGGAGCATGCAGCCATTCCTTTGCTGCTTGACTGGGCAGATTATGCTCAGGTATCAGCCGCAGCCGAGAAAGCGGATTACTTGTGTCCAAATAGAGTTGTCAGTTTGGAAACTCAAGATGCAATCATTTCCATGGGAAGGGTAATTATAGGGGATCAAGCCAACCTTACTGTCAGATGCTGGCACTGGATGAGACAATCACTCACTAATGAAGGATTTTACATGTGTGAGGTGAACAAAGGTTCTCCTTCTTAACTCCAGAATGATCTCTTTCTATTTCTCATTATGTTTGTCTCTCTTGTAGCCATAATGCTTTTTGTGCATCTCTGTAACTCACTAATGTATATAAGCAAAACTATACTTTTACTTCCTGTTAACACTCTGCTGAGAGGTCAGTAGAGCAGCAATACAGTTGGATTGTCAATTTTCCAAATTTAAATTTCTTTATTTAAAAAAAAAATCACTCTTAAAAGATAAAGCACAAGTTCAAATGCCGTTCACCTTCTACAGTGAGTGAAACTGGCAAAAGCAGCTGTGGGAAGTGCAAAAAAATGTTCATTGTACGGGACAGTTGTCTAACATATCAGACTACCATTTCTCTTAAACCTTTAATGGTTCAATTCCAAGTAGCACCTGAAAAACATTCTTATCTTGGTTCTTGCATGGCAATAAATACTGGAAAAACTTCACAATTATTCTCAATTTACAATAAAATTACTCCTTTAATAATCTGAATAGAGGCATCTTCATAAAAGGTACTAAATATGTTTTATTTTGAAAGTTCAGTCACTACTGACCATCTAGCTCCATCCCTCCCCTCTCATGTCCCATGGCAAAGTGGTTGTTGTAGGGGTCTTCAGTGTCATCTTGTTATCTCTGCAATTTATCTCCTGGAGAGTTTTTTAGCCGTAACTGAACTTTCAAAATAAAATGCTTACGGATAGTACCATTATGGTGACATAAAACACATTTTGATCACATATGTTGCTGTTGCTTTACACAAAACGTTAAACACATACTGTGGGCCATTTTTTAAAGTTGCTTTAATTGAATAAATATAAAATAAATAAAAACAGAAAGAAGCTGCGCTGCACCCTATGATTGGGATAAACCGGTTTGTGCTTTAATTTTTTTTTCTAAAATCATTGTGTGAAAAAAGCATGCTGAAAAAGTAATTCCAACAAAAATTCAACAAATGAAAGCAAAGCCTTAAAATGTAAACGTTCTCTGGTGAATTCAGCCTCTTTCTTTTTAAAAAGCAATCTTTATAGACGTCTTCTACCATTATTATCAGAGTTTACATCCACATTATTGTGTTCATTAAGCCTGCTGAAACTAAACTACATCACAAAACTTAAGTTTTGACCTCTTAGTATCATAAACAAGCCACACACTAAGCTGCTAACTTGAAGAAATGGTGAAGGGTATAAGTGTTTAGTTTTTACAGTATATTTTACAGTATACTGTACTTACCAGTTTCTAGAAGTATATATAAAGGTTTTTACTATTTACTGGGAATTTAAGTTCTTGAGTTCTAAACAAAAAACATAAATATTCTTTTTGCTGATGCAGAAGATGTTCAGTGGATTCCCCCCATCTTTCCTACTACATGATCATCTGTCATTACAAATTATGGGATAGCTGCAAGCTGTGTTTCCAGTCTTTGTCTCTGTGTCTGACCCTTATGCCCTTTAGCCTCAACCTTGACCATGACTGAGCCAACCCCTTCATATAAATGCAGCATAAAAACCATGATCAAACTACCCTAACACAGACCCCTCCTTTGCATGCACACACCAAGCCACATGAAATGTGTGAATCTGTTTTATTATGACGAGCTTGTGCATTGTTCATCTCACCAATACCCAATCACTCATTTTCCCACTAAATACGTCTCTCTCCCGATGGCTTCACTTGGTGCTCGGTCGAAAAGGTCACACAATTAAATGGCTAAGGCCTTCTGTTCATGTCATAGAATGGTGATGTATCACTCCAGGCTGGCTGTACGTGTACCTGACACACTGTGAGCATGAATATGATTTCAGAGATCATTAAAAATTTAACAGCGTGACCTAATTACCCGAGCTCCCTATTCAGATTCCAAGCAGTAAGTGAGATGGAGAGAGAGAAAGCAGGAGGAGGAGGAGGATCTGTGTATGGCAGGCTGAGCCTCATCTAGAATCAATTATAATTACTTTATGTTGCTACTTTGTCAATCAATATAAAACGAGCTGTAATGGATCGCTCAGGTGTCACATACTGTACTTAGAGCAATGAAGTACTGTTGTTTGTGTGTTTGCATTTGTGAAATAGGTCTCAGAAGAAATTTCTCTAATTAGTGTGTTAGTTTAGTGTGGTACATTTAAGTGGATAAGGTTTGTGAGCACTATCATTTATCTTGAAGTGGGTTGATTTAAATTTTAGAGTGGCTCCACTGTGCCCATAAAGGCACTGAGAAAGACAGAGAGCACAGCACATGCATTTATAATGAGCTCCGATCTATCTGCAAGTATAGACAACACAGACTCGGAAAGAAAAAAAAACACTATTGTTTTCATTCAAATCAACTTTCTCTTAAGCTGTATGACTTTTCATCCCCTTTTTACCATATTGATTGCTCAGTACAGAGACACAAACAAGGCAGATTACCATTATCTGCTGTTAAAAAGTGTTTCAGGAATCTTTGAGTGAAGTCGTAAAAACCTGGGGCTTTTCATGTCTCTCTGCATCGATTTAGCGTTTGTGAGAATGAATTGCAGATCAATTGGCTTACCTCTGGGCAGACTTAATGAGCAAGCAAAACACTGGGGCCTGTTGTTGTCCGCCTCTCGCTTCATACTTTTCACAAAAAACGATGAGGAGAAGCGAGAGGAAACAGTGCAATGATTTCCAGTTTCCTGCCCTCTTGACACTTTTGAGTAATGCTCAGCCACAGATTGTCCCTTAACCAAAGATGATTTAAGGGAATTCATTTTTCACTCTTGTCATGCATTTGCCTGATGACAACAGAGCATTACTGAGATGTTTTGTCCTGCAATCTGTGTGACTAATAACTTTCTGAGTAATTTTGTACTCGATCAGCATACCTCATTACTCTCTTTCTAATGCTATCTTAACCCTTTTTTTGGCATTTGAATGGGATAACTCTTGCATGGCACCTAATCTATGAAATATCATTGAGGCAATTACACTACAAGGATATTATGTTATGGTAGAGCCTTGTAATGACTACCAGCACTCCATTACCTTTTTGTTTATCCTATTACATCATTCCCATCTGTCTGCCAAATTGTTGTCACTGCCACATCTACTTAAATTTCAACTCTAATCTTACTTTGTCCCTGGCCTGAGCTATTTGACTGTTTGAATCACTTTTCCCGTGACTTTCACCCCAGCGATGTACTATAAACATTTACCCTCTCCCCACCTGGGGTCCATAAAGCCTGTTGCCATTTAGTAATCAGATGGCACAGCAAATCTTCTAATCACCGTCTAATACCCAGTAAAGCGATTGGGAATGTTCAGTTGACAGTTCCCCGACTCCCCTCCTTGTCTGGCTGGCTGCCTGTCACCAGAGTCTCCATTTTTAGCCAAGGGACCTGACTGGAGGACACAGCCTCTGCTTGGCCTTCCCTCTGCCATGCTGGCCTCGAGCAATTCTGTGGGTTCACACAGGAGTCACAGAGGTATGCTAGGGCTTTCAGGTTACTCTTTAGTTCTGAAAGATAAGGGAAGGTAGTGCCTCATTGTAGCAGGTGAAACAGATGCATTGCAAGGGATGGAAAAAGTTGGACTATGCATGAGAAAGAAAAGAAAGGAAGGTGTTAAGACACAGGACTGAATATTACACCGCTTGTTATGTGTTTTAATTAAGTAACTATGAAATGCTAGATTGTCAGATATGTTTTAATCAAAGAGCAGAAAGCTTACTCTTCTCTTAACTGTATATAAAATGTTTTAATATGAACTAATGTAAAAGATTCATGTTCAAATATTTACTGAGTATTTTCAAATGTTGTCGGCTAAAGCAAAGTTCCAACCTATGCAAATTTGATTACGAATCAATTACGACACGATTCTTTGTGGAATGGCATCTTGAGCGCAGTTTTTATGAAACAGATGAGGAAGAAATGGTTAAGATGCCTTCAGGAATCTCTGTGAGCCAATATGGAGGAGTTACAATAGAAATATGAAATATAATGAATTGTTTTTGATACAAAAGGAAAATGTTACGAAATTCCATGACATGTTACGAGGTATTTGTGACTTTCCTGAGGTGTCGGATCTGCCCCACAATTGCTGAAAAAATTGCAAAACCAGGCAGATGTCGTTACAAAAAATAGGCTGCATTTACAACATTTACAAAGCAATTACAACAATCTGCAACACTACTGTGACATGTTGTGAAGCTTTAAAAAATCACAACCCTTTGTGAAAGTTTTACAAATCATAATGACACTAGATTAAATTATGTAGTACTCAAACACTTTTGGAATTCTTTATGAACAAATTAATTATGACAAAACAAGTTTTTTGTTGATTCATAATCGTTTTTGCATATTGGGGATTAAGTCAGAACTTAGCCACATCCTGAACAGAAGGAATGTAACATTTCTGAAAATGAGCTGTAATACTTGATGCAAACCCATTATCTCATGTCATGGTTCAATCTTCCCAACCTTGCCTTTGAGCTGTCATTGCCTTACTAAGAGAAGATGTATAAGTTAAGTGGAACAACTTGGTGCACTGATGTAAATACAAACAAACCAAAAGGATTATGTGGAACATATTAGAAAATTTTTTTGGCAACCTGAGCAGAGAAGCTGATGAGTCACCTCATTGCTGTAGCTGACTGCAGGGGTGCTACAGGTAAGCCTAGGTTTCCAAAGTTTCCAGGTGAAATGTGTTATTTGAAGTAAGAGCACAAGTGTTAATAGTAGTTGAGAAAAAAGTTTGAGCATTATATCCGCTAACTAGCCATGCGTCTAAGTTGCTAATGATATTTAGCCATGGGGAGCTGCAATTGCCTGGTTAAAGCATGGCATCTGACAAAAGCTGTACTATTTTAAAAACCGGTTGGGGAAAGATTGAACTGGGCAACTCTCAGAATAATACTGGGTTTATTTTAATTCATGATATTGTCCTGATTAGGTAATTATGCTTGTGGCAAAATTTCACCCATTTTTTTTTTCTGATTCATCCAAGATATGCAGCCGTCGTCACTTTTATTTTTATTTTTTCTTGTATTTTATAGTTTCCATTCCATCTCTTTTTAAGCTCTCAATCCTGACCATGCTCTCTGCTTTGTCTTCATCCTTTCTGACCTCTGTGACCATATGGTAGTCACCAAGACTTAAGGTGCCATACTGTGTCTTAACTTGAACCTGCAGGAGTTCAAGGAGCTGTTTTATGGCTGTCATCTTCTGGTGGCCTGGACCTTGATTGACTTCTGTGAGATGAGTGGAATAATGTGAAAAGGGGCCTCACAGTAGGTGTTCACACTTGAGGGACTCGTGAGCAACGTCATGTTGAGCAGGAATATTCTCATCTCCTGTAATTGCCCCACAATGTTTTAGACTGTGTGGTGAAAATGTTTCCCTATTGTTCATCCAGATTTTATTATACTACAGGGGTAAAAAAAAAAAAAATCTTGGTTATTGTATGAATGTGTGACCACTGAAAGGCACACTGTTCTGAATATGCAGAAAGCCCGTCAACAACTTGTTCATACCCTACCATTAGTCTCGCTTCTCCTGCTCCTATCCTGCTTTTTTTCCCCCGTAGAAGAGAATGGAAGGGTGCAGTGAATGGATTGCAATTCATTGGAGTCTCATTGTATGCCGTAATATACACTATTAAGTGGCAGCATATAGAAACAAACCTTTGATTAAATGGATTTGAATCACAAAGAAACAGCAAGACCCCTCCTCAAGCTTTCAGTTAATAAGGATTGCTTTTTGACTATGTACCTGCACATGCTGACTTTTGACACCCGCAGTTTTCAAGAGGGGTATTTCTGAGGACTCTCATATAGCGGCAACTCCAGATTAAATCAAGTCGACTGTAATAAAATATAATGTTATATTCATTTTGTCATCATTACTGATTCCAGTGAACTAAAAGGCTTGTGGATTATAATGAATTTCAAATAAGTTCAATGTGCTAATGGGAGAAGATGGAGAGTAGTGTGGATTACTAATATTGGTTAGGGCTCTATGTTTCATTAGACTGTATTAGGAGAGAGAATATTCAAATAGGATTTTGTGTGTGTGTGTGTGTCAAGTTGTTCTTTGATTGTCAGACAGTCCTCTCCCTATTATTCATTGTCAATGAGATCTCAAAACAGTGTTTAATGATAAACTTGCAGATTTGCTCCATATCTGTTTATTTATGTTATCCCAAAGCGCAGACTACAGCGTGTAGGAATAAAGAGTATTAGTGCATATTGCTTGGAAAGCAGGAGGAGCTATTATTGAAATAAAGACAAAATAAGATAAATAACAATGGCACGGACTGCTTGAGAAATCCAGTCATCCTATACACAGAATTCAAGAGCTGTATTTATCTGAGAAAGGCATGCAAATCTATGTAAGTATCTCCACTGTTTGCATAATAGATTAGAAATTAGCATTTTTGTTCATTTTCCATGTATGCACAGTGCCTGGAAGAATAACACTCCATGCATATCAGATCAGCCTGCCTACAATTTTGCGCAGTATATTATTTGACAATCTAAAATGTGTAATTTGCATGAAATTGCTTAATTAAAACACAGTCACTGGGGGTATTAATTTCTTTGTCTGACAGTAGAGTGTAGTGAGGGGAGAGCAGGGGAGATGTAAAACGCTGTCAGATAGCGCTGTCACAGAGGCAGAAAGGAAATTCTGCCACATTTCGCCGCTCCCCCCACCCCTTCGTAACGGCACAGAGCGATGAGAGAGGATAACGCCTGCCCAGCTAATTTGGGTTATGGTGGTAAACGGAGGCCACTGCACTAGAAAGATACCAAAGTGAGGGAGGGAGGGAGGGAGGGTGACGGGGGGGGGGGGATCTTTGGA
>VUQH01038350.1:0-13878 GCA_015106775.1 Etroplus canarensis | reverse complement strand
TTGCGGGGGGGGGGGGCGGGGGGGGGGGGGGGGGGGGGGGGGGGGAGGGGGGGGCGGGGGGGGGGGGGGGGGGGGGGGGGGGGGGGGGGGGGGGGGGGGGGGGGGGGGGGGGGGATCTCTGGAAAAGATAGGAATAGAGGGAGAAATGCTAGCATAGCTGCCTTTGTGCCATGGTGTCGTTGTTGTCCTCAGGGTGGAACTATGCCAAGCAGTTGTGAATGATACTATCATGTCAGACAGATACTATGATGTACCAGTATTAGGCTGGCAGATCAATATGGTATGTCACAGTCAACTAGTTTGTTTACTTTTTAAAAAAGTAAAGCCTATGTTTTTAATCTTTTTGATTTTTACAAAGTAGTATTTCTCACACTGTGGGTTTGGTTAAATCCAGCTGTTCAGATTCTTAATGTTTCCCCAGAAGTCGTCATGTTTAATTTTATTTTATTTTTTTTGCCTCTTCCTGTCACAGAAATATAACTTGTCTTATTATGGTTTTGTTTCAGAGATGCAATCAATTGTAAAACTCACAATGTGAGCAGTGGATCGAAAACAGCCACTCATTAATTGTTGCCCACCCTTTTGGCGCTGCACTGCGCTGTGCCATTATAAATGTGGGAAATGCAAGCAGAAAAGGGCAGAGAGGTAGGCGAAGGATGAACTAAAGAGATTCAGAAAAATACACAGGGAGGAGGAACTCTTTGGAGCATGACAAAGAGTGAGATTAAAGCTCCTTTTCCCATTTCCAGTTGGCCCCGTGTCTGTATGTGTGTGTGCAGCCTGCACATCTTTACCCTTTTGTCTTAAATATCAAAGGCAGCAGAGGCACGTTAACATTTCAGTAATTCCAAAGTTACATGAGGAAGACATGGGGGGGGTGTGAATGGTGCAACGAAGAAGTTATCAAACTAGAAGAGAGTGAGTGTGTGTGTTTCTTCTTCTTTTGCGCCAATGCTTGGTTCTGAGAAAGCTATTTGCTGGCTCGTGTGCAGCACTGCTGAGGGGTGGCACTCTGCAACAGTCAAACTGAGAGCTTTTAACAGAAAGAAATCAATTCCAAGAGATGAAGAGAAAGGAAAGTGTATGTGGTGAAAAGAAAGCAAGATTTTGTGAAGATACAGAGACAGCAAAAGAGCTGCTGGGAGAGAGAAAGACAGAAATGCATATATTGGGTAGCCAGAATTGAGGCAGACAGGCAGGCAGGTTCAGTAAGGGGTCCTTGTCACTAGTGTTAGCAGTGAGGTTGAGACAGAGACAGCAGCACTGAGGGCAGGCTAACACTGACAGGACCTCCACTGCAGCCTTGACGGCCAGCTTCACTGGGACCTTAATTGGTCCTTTGATGTTGCTGGAAAAGGTGGTGAAGGCACTGGAAATGGAATCTGCCCCTCTCTGCTGGCATGCCATTATATCACTATGCACTCTGTGTTTATTTATGAATCACACTCCTATTTCTTTTTTTCCCCAAGTGCTCCTCAAGGGTGCCCTATTTTGCTGTTATTTTAGCTTTTTTTCTCTCATTCACTTTGTCTCTCAATCCCTCCCTCTCTCCATCCCTGTCCTTTATTCAGCATGTCATCCTGCTGTTAGTTTGCATCATAGCTCTGCTTCAAAGGTGCCTTTCTTGTTATCTGCTGTGACTGATTTCCTTTTTAAAATTACAACAAACAAACCCGCACATCTTCATGTAGGTTTATATGTGTGAGAAACTGTGTTTATGTTGTCATTCTCACAGCTATTGTTTCATTTTTTTTGCGTGTCTGCATGAATGTGTTCACATGAAGACTGTATAAAGGATGTGAAGTATTAATAAGGAACGGTTTGTGTGTGTAGATGTGTATGCGTCACAACCCCCGCTGCCTTTGCTGATCAATGGTGCAACAAGGGTAAGTCCTGCTAATGTGGGGAGCTGTTTAGAGCCAGGGCCTCCTTTTGAAATGATGATGATAATGGATTCAGTCCTCTCATTAATGGAGTCCGAGAGCTCATTAGGCACCAACAAACAAGCTGGCGCAGGAAATGCCAAGTACCCCCATCTGCCTATGTCTCCCATTTCATCCAAGGATGTGACCATGTTACTGTCATTACCCTCCCATTCCTCTCCACAGGCAGAAACACACAACAGGGGGTATGTACACACACACAAACACACCTACACATGTGTGAACACACACACACAGAAAGACGCACACATGCACAGCAGAATTTTCCAGTCCTCAGATGATCTACAGTACCAACCACCCAGCCTCTCTGACCTGACTTCAAAGTCTCCAGTCTCCGCACACTCAGCTGGGACTCCCTGAGAGACTCTTTCTGGGTTCTGGGGTCATGGGATCAAGAGGATTGAAATTGATCTTGTCTCTTTGGTCCTGCTCAGCCCTCTTTAGTCTCTTGTCACATTGTTCAGCTCCCTATAGAAGCTTGGCATCACTGCACCTGCATAGGAACTCAAAAAAATGTCATTTCTGTCTCCCCCCACCCCACCCCTTTCCTTTTTTTTTTTACATATTAAAATTTCTTCCTCTTGTTCATGACACCCTGACAGGTAAGGAGCACAGATGTGTGATTCTGGACCTGAATGATCTCATCAATATTCTACCATGGTCACTTGTAACTGGGCCTTGTCACCAAAGCCTAATATAAGATAAACAATGACTATTTTCAAATTTGAAACATGCAAAGTTCCTCTAGTAAAGTCCAAGAATAAGCAGAGATATAAATTAGCATAATACACTACACAGAAAAAGTATTAGGCTACCCTCACATTATGTCTACAGGATTTTTTATTACATCCTATTCTAAATCTAGTTGTATTAATATAGAGTTGGTCCCATTTCTGCAGCTTTAACAGCTTCCTCTTCTCTGGGAAGTCTTTCTGCAAGTTTTGTGTCTGTAGGAATTTTTGCCCATTCATCCGGAAGAGCATTTCTGAGGTGATATTGGATGAGTGGGCCTAGCTTGCATTCTTCTTTCTAGTTAATTCCAAAGGTTTACAATGGGGTGGAGGTGAAGGCTCTGTGTGGTCCACTCAAGTGCTTCCACACAAAATAGTCAAGTTCACAGTCATGCTGGAACAGACAAGTGCCTTCTCCCAACTGTACCCACAAAGTTGGAAGCATAGATTTGTCTTGGTAAGCCAAAGCATTAAGATTTACCTTCACTGAAACTGCAGGGCCCAAGCCAAACCCAGGAAAAGAACCCCATGCATGGCATTATCCCTCCTTCACCTACCTGTATACTTTGCATAGACAGGTGGCATTCTCCTGCCATTCCCTAAATCCAGACTCATCCATCAGACTGCCAGATAGAAAAGCGTGATACATCACCCCACAGAATGCATTTACAGTGCTCCAGAATCCAGTAATGGCGTACTTTACTCGACTCAATCCAACACTTGGCATTGTGCTTGGTCATGTAAGGTTTGCATACTGCTGTTTGACCATGGAAACTCATTTCATGAAGCTCCAAGTGCACAATTTCTATGTTGATGTTAATACCAGAGGAGGTTTGAATCTCTGCAGTTATTGAGTCAACAGGGTCAGAATCAGGGTGTTGAATCAGAATCAGAATACTTTATTGATTTCCAGGGGGGAAATTACATGCATTGTGTTGGTGACTTTTATGCACTATGTGCCTCAGCACTTAGTGACCCTGCTCTGTAACTTTGAGCAGTCTGCCATGTTATGGCTGAGTTCCTGTGGCTCCTAAACACTTCCACTTTGTAAGAATACCACTTACAAATCTAGGAATATCTAGGAGGAAAGAAATTTCATAGAGTGACCTGCTGAACTGGTGGCATCCTATTACATTATTATGCTTGAATTCAGTGAGCTCTTTAGAACAACTCAGTCTTTCACAAAAGAAAGACTGAATTGCAAGGTACTTAATTTTGCACACCTGTAGCAATGGAACCAAATGAAACACCTGAATTCAATGATTAATAGGTGTTGCCCAATTCTTTTGTCCATATAGTGTAGCTCCCATTTAGTTGGTACACCTAAAGTTTGTACAAATACATCAGCAAAGCAAGTAAATGCATCTTATATACCCCTCTAATAGCTCATCTGACAAGAATCTGTGACCAACTTCATGGCTGCATGACTGCATATACTTTTCTTTGTTTTAATATTTTTCACTCTACTGTATCTCTTTTGTTATTGTAATTGTTGTCTGCTATGTGTTTCTGTTATTATTGGCAGTACTAGCAGCTCAGTTCCTTGGCCCAAGATTAGGAGCCCAAGACAGGGAGGAAGGGGTGAAGAAAGAGGTGGTAGAGGAAGCTGAAGGGGTTGGATAGATTCATTATAGGTGCATATCTGCTACTGTTATGTTGTGGGATGCTTTCAACATATTTTCTTCTTATTAAAATAAAAATACTTGCATTAATTTCATATGTCCATCATAAGAGTTGGCAGTTCATTCTAATCCACTGAAACTAGAAATACAGACTGACAGTAGTGAGTTTTAAATGTCTCCTTCAATTAGCCATCTTTTGGAGTCCAAAAGAGTCATCCACTCTACACTGTGTCAGAAGAGACATACTGCAGATGACAAAGTCTTATCTGTGTTTCATTTCGTCTCCATCAGGGAAGGAAGTGATAGCTCCTTGTCAGGGAAGAGGAGGAGAGATCACAGAATATGAGCTCCCGTAGAGCGAAACTCACAAGGGTCCACTCCAGTCTCACAAGGAATATGACTGGAACATAATGAGACACATGGAAATTATCAATCAATAGTTGCTATTCTTTGGTAAAAATGCATCATAAACTTTCCTTCTCTTCCATTTCTGACATATTTTTCATCAAGTATTTATTCATTTAAAAAAGAAGTAAAATAGCATTTCTCTGATAGGAATATGTTTCCTTCTCTTTCTTTTTTGCATTATAATTACAGGCTTGAGGGATATCAATTAAATGTGTCCAATTACAGAATGCTTCAAAACTAGAATATAAAGTTGCGCCTCCTTTTTTGATCTATTTACTCGCAGCCGAGGCAACAGAGAGAAAGAGAGAATAAGAAGTTTCAAAAACAGCCTCTGTTCCACATGAAAGGGGCATTTGATCATGTTTTTTTATTTTTGTCTTAAAGAGAAAAGCTTGCCAATGAGGAGTCATTCCCCATTAAAATCAAGCAAAATTATCAGGCCTGCATTAAGGAGCTTTAAAAAAAAAGAGATATGTATCATGCATGTGGATATGCATAAACATGATGGAGGAGCTTAAGTAGAAAATGAGATCTGATGCTGTAGTGAAGAAGAGAAAACCAGCATGCTCGGAATGCATTTAAATTTAAATATTCATGTCATTATAATTCTGAGGAATGTGGAGCGACCGTATGATATTTTATTGAGGAGGTTTTAAAAAATGAATGCTGTCCCTACTCCTTAATAAAAATCCTTGGCTTTCACTCGAAGTAGTCAGTCACACACTACTGTGGTGTCTTTTGGTTGTGTTGCAGAAGGGAGAGAGCGAGGTGAACAGACAGGTCGCTACTCATACCGGTCGACAGATGAATGGATGGCCTGGACAGCAACTGTGACTCTGCTCATACACAGTAAAAACTGTATCCCATGGACCTAGCTAACGGATATCTTTAAAATGTTCCTGCAGTACTCTGTTGTGTTAGAAAAACAAGAAATTGGTAAAAACAAACATGCAAATCACCTTTTTATCCTTTTCCCTATCACATTCATAACTGCATTCAATAAGTCTAGCCAAACAGTGTCAGAAGTAATGGACTGTTGATTGTTTCTTTTATTGTGAAAGTATGTCTGTATATCTTGGTGGATTTTATTTGTGATCAAGAAACAGAAAGCTGTCCTCAGTCACTTTAAACTGTAAGCCACCCTGAATCAGTGTCAATTTAATGCTTGAGATTGTTTTATTTACTCAGGAATCCCACAGTGCACATTTAATTCATCATGGTATTTTATAAGTCCTAGTTCTGCATTTCAAACAACTTTGTCCTAAAGGTGGACCTTGTCCTATACTGAGTTTCATTCAGAAAGACTACTGTAGATGCAGGAAGTACAGAGAACAATTTACTCTGATGGGTTCAGTAAGAACGCTGTTTGACTAAAGTGTGGCTACATGTGAGCCCTGAGAACAAGTTGTGGATGGATGGGAGGTGGCTGTGGTGGTGCTGGTGGTACTCAGGATAGATTACTCTTCTGCATCCCTCCTCATGTTAATTATCTTTTGTTTGCCCTTGATAATCCAGAGGCCTGGTGTGCTGCCCATAATGAAAACCCTGAATCAAAAGGTCTACATTTAAGTAAAAGGGAGAAAAAAAAAACAATGCCATTGTCATTACCACATCATCAGGGCATGATCAATAATGAATGAAACGCACATTTAGCAGGGAGAGGCAGGAGTTTATGAAAATGACTTGTGTGAATAGATTAAATTACAACTATTATTACTTCGCTTTTGATGTAGTGCGTCAAATAATTACAAAACGTTGAAAAAAGAGAAGAGGGAAAAGCAGGGAGTCTTTCATTCTAGAGTTATAAAATTGAATTTATGTTATTGAGAAAATCATGTCTCAGTGCTTAATGTATTACTCCAAATAACAATTTCTTAAAATCATCCCTTTTGGATTTCTGGGGAAAGATCATTAGAGTATGAATAAAGCATTCACATCCACATGATTAAATGGTAATATAAGCTCCTTTGTGTGTGCTTGTATGTGCCTGTGTGTTTGGCATTGAATAAAAATCTTTGCGATAACCTAGCCATTAGTAGTACAACTCATATTTCCCCTCTTCTTTGTCCCTGACATAGCTTTACGATCACCATAAATCTCCCAACCAAAAGTGTTCAGACCTGCTGCTCCATTAGTTTATAACTCCACCCCGGCTTTTTCTCTTAGAAAATACACAAGGAATGGCATTGGTTATGGATTACGCCCTCATAAATCATCACCTCCTTCATCTTCTCTTGATAGAGGCATGTCATGGCGAATAAGCCAAACAAGATGGCCTCCTAAGAGCTGCGTCGGCATCAATATAGTGTTTGTGATAGAGCTAGTGAAAGGCTTTGTCAGGGGATTAAAGTGTTGAAGGCAGGGCCGCAGTTGGAGCAGCTAATTATCTATATGTTAATGGGACGTCACCACATTCTTTATTCTGCATGGCACATCAGCCCACTGTGTGTTTCTTTACATGTTTGTGTGTGTGATCAAGGATGAGTGCAGGAGGAAGGCAGGAGTTTTTGAAATGACATGTACGGCAGTGATTCTCATTTGTTCAGGGGAAGTTTTCAAACTGTGGAAACGATGTTATTACACTTTGCCACAATCGCGCCTGTGTAATGTGCTATTTGCCATGCCAGGCCTGGATTTCGCAGATGGAAATTAGGGGAGAAAATTGCCACTAACTACTCAATTACAGCGCTTGATGGTTAGGCTGACCCCAGTTGGCAGCAATGGCAACACAGAGCCAATCACCTTCCCCAGATGGCATTAAATTAGAATAGGAAAAGAGGACAATTGCACATATTCATCGGAGAAAGACATTTGAATTACCTCAGATGCTTTGGCTTCATATTGAACAATTAAGTACAGCGATGGGATTTTATAGGATGGTTTGGAGGCAAGGCGCTATGTTAGCATGATGGAGGCATTGTAAAAGGGCTCTGTCCTTGGATTTTCAATCTGACAATTAAAGCGGACGTTAGTAATTTGAAAAATTGTGAGAGAGACTATATTGTCCATTAATCCTCTGACAATTAAGGAAACATTTAGTTGTCGGTCTAATACAAAATGTTTGGTATGCGATAGTCATTAAGGTTTACATCACTTATTCAAGTTGGATGAATTAGGCTGCAAGCATGCCTTCGTCTTTGCTTTTCTTGGAAAAGGTAATTTGATTTGATTGAACAGTTCATGTTTGGAGTCTGTCTTCCAGCACTGGCTTCGGTCTCTGTATTCTGCGAGCACCACTGAAAAATATTTTTGATTTCTTGCTCTGCTCTTTTCTCAGTGTTTATGTTGCACTTGCGTGGAATGAATTGGGGTATGGTGGTTTTGATCGGTATAATATTTCACATTTAAGTTGATGTTTGTGCTGCGTGTGATGCGTTTACTCAGCTGGGAAAGCTGATCTCTATATGGTGCTGGAAAGCGTAATGCAATTACCTGATTCGTTTTCCAGCAATCACTGCCTCTGTTACAAAGAGGGCAGACACTTAAAACCAGTGTACCCCCATACAATAGTTGGACAAGGAAGGCTTGTTCAGTTCCGCTAATGCACACAGTATCAAAACAGCCAAAGAAAGACCTTTCTGTTAAACTTCATATAGAAGCTGTGTCAGTTCTCTGTGATAAACAACAGCTCCCAAATTTGTGTTTGAACTTGCTTTACACCAGAGGAAGCAATGCCAACAGTGAGCTGCTGTGGTTTCACCTGACAAGTGGAAGTTTGGAGGATCCTCCTCATGTGATGTTTTTCTCTGACATAATCTGTAGCATCTGCAAGTCTGTAATCAGTATAAACCACAGTTTAGCTAAGATGTGTTTTCCCCTGCCAAGGGTTCACATGTGTTTACATTGCGGGGGCAGACGAAAGGTTTGACTAACTGTAGTCAGGAACAGTGTTTTGGCAGCCACTGAAACCACTGGCAGGCTCCACACTCATTTATCTCATCTTTATCGCCAAATCAATGGCAGCCCTCAGAAGGGAAGGAGGAGATTAATTGTTTTAGGGCTGACTCTTCTCCTTTTTCAGGGCTTTTTATGCTTGTGGGTTATGTGCAATCTTAGAGCCATTGGCTTTTCTTTTAAACCTGTGGAACAACATTGTATTCTGGAGTGAGTTAAGACATTGTGTGTGTGTGTGTGTGTGTGTGTGTGTGTGTGTGTGTGTGTGTGTGTGCACGCATTTGTGCATATTCCACAATAGAAGTGACAGAAATGCTGATGGGATTCTAATACGGTGGCATATTCTCACGACTCCAGGCAAAATGGCTGCAGCAGCAATAGCAGCAGATTTAGCCAAGGAGGGCACTTTTGGCATGGAAGTTAACAGCCTCCTTTCCCAAACACACACACACACACACACACACACACACACACACACACACACACACACACAAATGCACACAATTCTTCCCAACTGAATCAGAAATAACACTGAATCAGTAATAACACTGATTCAGTGACTTTTTTCATCGCTTTGCCTTTTTATCTTAGCCAGGCTGTTTGCCTATGCATCGTCACTGGAGGGGCAAAACACACACCCGTCCTTCTTCCATATTCAGTAGGTGTAAGACATCAAAACATTTTCATCATTAAAATGCTTACCATTTGTGGCCTTTGTAGCACAAGAATATACAATAGATTTAAATCTCCCCATCCTCCCGGAGCGCAAAACAAAGAGTGCTATTAGTTCTTTATAGTAACGGAACGGCATCCCAAGGTTCTGCACGGGGACCTACCTTTTGGGATCAATTATGTGGCCACAGGCTCTTTTTAAAAGAGCTGCACCTGATTAAAACTCTGCCGGTTTCCCAAGGTCCCTTTGTGTGGAGTGCTGAGGCCCTCGCCACGGCTATTTATTAGCATATTGTCTTTTAAAGGTCATTGTCTGTTTTGCATGGCCCCACTCTATCTAGAGTGGGTCGCCGTCAGATTCACTTGCTATTGTTCTGCAGCACTTGCTAGTTGAGCGAGGGGGGAAAAAGAGCAAGACGCAGAAAAGTTGTGTGCTTTTCACCCCCACGGACAGGAGTTGGGTGTATTTATACAGAGACTGTGGAAAGAGCACGTATACACACCAGTGGCTCCATTGTGGAGGATCATGGAATGCTGTCACAGTCAATGGGGCATTTCCTTCACTTTTCTTCCTTTTCCCCCTAAAAGCACATAGGAAAGGAGCCTTCTACAGCCTTGCATAAGCTGTTATCTTTGTCAAAAACTGTTGTCTCAGAAGTGTCTTGACAAAAGAAGGAAGCATGTTGAACATTGGTACACATCAAAGAGAAGCTGTAGAGAACTCGAGCTGGCTAGCATGGCACAGTGGGGCAGACGATGGAGCACTGAGGGCTTTTTGCGGATGAAGCTGTTGGAGATAGTGGTAAGAGAGGGGAGCATGGATTGAATGAGAGCAAGGCCCACAGTGGGCCAAAAAAGCAGAAGAGACCTGCCTGTTTGCTTCAGATGTTGTAAATGCTGGATCCCCGTAGACTCCATTAGAGCTTCATCAGGCTCCTACGTCAAGGGAAAAGGGGATAGAGAAAAAGAGAGGAAAGCAAAAAAGTAGTAGGAGGAGCAGAAGTTACTAAGTGAAGGAAAAAAGAGGGAGGACAGAAGGATGGAGAGAGAGGAGAAAGCAGTGAAAGAATGAAGAAAACAAGGGAAACACAGACTGCAGGAGGGTGCTGGAGTGCATGCACTCGTGTCACTTCATGCCAGCAGTACATCCACAAAATTGCAATGAATTCCACCTTGCATGTGAATAGTTTTCTTTCCTCCAGAAAGCTAGCTGTAATTGGTTTCCTAATCACCAACTTACCCAACACATGTCAAACAGCTGAGCTAAGTCTTCCATCAGGGCAATCATATCAAGCAAGAAGAAAACTTACTGTGGCAGTTATACCTTTTACTTAAGAATGCAATGTTATATTTAGTGCATGTATATTGTACGGGCTCTGATAAAGCAGCATTTTTAAGACCAGCTTACAGCATTAAAATGATGCTGAACTTTGGTAGAACTTTTGAGTAATGCAGCCATTTGGCCAGGAAGCACTATGGCTTAAAGGTTCACTAAAATTTAACATTACTTTAAGAAAGAACATTTAGAGTGGCCCCCGAGACCAACACAGACAGTTTATGGCAACATAAATCATGCTTTTGTGCAATAACTTGTTTTATCCCATGAGGCCTATGAATGCCTTGCATTAAAGAAATGTGGTATCAGCTTGATTTTAAATTGAATCCCTTCACGTGTTTCTTTTTTGTTTCTTCATCTGACTTTAGCGGATAGTTGATCATTGGAGGGAAACAAGAAATGAGGAAAATATGAGCAAAAATGTCCCCTCAGTTTTGTGCAATGCAACAATATAGTGTGGTCCCTAACCATGCGGCCTGCAAGGCAGCCCATTTGTTTCGTTTTTAAAAAGGAAACTTTAAGTCATACAAATGAGACTATAAATTACAACTCACTTCCAATTTCTGTAAAGCTTAAGAGCAAAGAGTTCATAATGACTGCATAAATAGAATGTGAACAAAAGTTTTTCAAGGACTGTGTCTTACTAAAAGCTATAAATTCAAACAAATTCACAACAAATCCAACTTCATACTGATGACAAATTAATGGATGCTAATCACACCATGTCCCTCCAGAAAAGCTTTTGTGCCTCCAAGTTTTTAAAACTACTTGGAGGGATGGAGCTTTAAACTTCTGAAAGATATTCTTCATTTGATGCTGTGATGATAGTGGTGGAGAGCATGGTGTAACATATCATTCCAAAATCTTTCAGTATTTGACTGGGTTGTGACCTGGAGACTGGAAAGGCCACCAACTATGACTTACATAATTCTCATTCTCATTAAATCTCATTTCTGTGTTGGTACAGCTTTGATTCCTTTCACTGAACCTTCTCCTTGCAACTGACATGCAAGAAGAGCTGAAGTACAGTACTTAACAAAATGAGACATCCTTGCTTCTATCACATTAAGTTGATATCAGTTAAATATAGTACGTGGCATTGTTTTGCACAGTTTATAATGGCAATTTTCAATTTTATTTTTAATTAGATTCAGATCATGGATCAATGTGACAGTAATATATATGTTTTTCCTTTAAAGTGAAACATGCACTGATTCATTTTGTTAAGGCAAAGGGAATACTTACATATTTCAACTTTATGTCACACCCCTTTTGTACAGAAGAGTGCAGAAACGAGTTCCATGAAGTATACACCTGTGCACCCTGTGGTGTCCTTTGGGGATCAAGACATCCAATATGGTAAGCTGAGAGTGATTTCCATGTAACAGGCAGGACAGAGGAGACAAAGTGGCACAAAATAGAGAAACGACATCATAGTATATTCAGAATCTTACTTTGAGCTTTATTCAGATCCTCTCGATTATAGTTACATGTTGTTCTTAATAAAGTGGCCAATGAGTATAAAGCCCTGTTCATGGTCACCACATTAGTTGCTTTGCATGCCAGCTGTGATTTCATCACAGCCATGTCACCATTTATACTGGTGCTAAGTCTGCCCTGGACACACTACAGTCTTCTCCCGAACAACAGGTGCAGTCACTCAGAAACAAAACCTCTACATCATATATATGTATAGGATTAGAAGAAATCAAAACAGGATGTAAAGAAAGTTTTCTCCAGAAAGTCTCATCTTTTCAGGCTGTTGCAGCATTTCTCTCTGGTGGCGACAGACTCAGTTTCCCCCTCTGTATAATCAGGGAATCTTTGATCCCCTGTACAACTGTGTCATTGAAATGGCAGTAAAAACTGACAGTCATACACGTATGTCTTAAACCAGACCACACCAGGTTACACGGATCAAGAGGTGAATGACCAGCCAAAAACGACACCAAAACTCAACTTGTGCCAGCAGTTGTGACATCACTTGTGGTACATGTTGCCATTTGCAAAGGTGACAAACCAGGGTTAAACTGTCAGATAGAATAGGGGTTTATGGCACAATTTCACCTACTTCCAAGGTACACAGAGAAGAGAAAGTCTGAAGAGGATGAAGCTCCAGCAACACCTGAGGTATAAACAACAACTTTCTTATTGGACTGATGTATTTCAGCCTAATCCTTATGAAGGCTAAAGGCTGAAACATGTTAGTTAAATAATAAAGCTGGTCTTTATACCCAGACTGGCTCTAGCTATGGGCGGGGGTAGGCTTAGCCCACCCAAAGGAGTCAGATTGTCTACCTAAATCAACGAAAACTAAAGTAAAATAATTTTTGTTTTTGTTAAGCCTGAAGAAAAGGCAACAGGTCCCATTTCTTATATCTAGGTGGGCTGCACACCCCACAGTCTACCACTGATTGTCAATATAATGTAATCAGAGGTACAAATCAAGGTTATTATAGTTAACTAAAACTAAACTGAAAACTAAAACTACTTGAGAAAAATTATTTTGGTTAACTGAAATGACATCGTGGGCTTAGGTAACTAACTAAAATAAAATAAAAATATACAAGAAATGCCCTTAGTTCTAGTCTTTGTCAGTTGGGTTAAATTTAGTCTGACAGTTTGTCTGATGAGGCTTTGGTGCATCTGTTTATTGTGACTCATCTGCCTTCTCAAAGTATTATGTTTATATTCTGATTTCTGATATAAACATCTTAACTCTTCCCCTGACAAATACCATACATATTATAATAATTAAGAAAACTCCCCCCCCCCCGTGGATCGCCACCTTATTGTGGTGGGGGGGTTTGCGAGTTCTTATGATCCCAGGAGCTATGTTGTCGGGGGCAGTTTGCCCCTGGTAGGGTCACCCATGGCAAACAGGTCCTGGGTGAAGAGCCAGACTAAGAGCGGTCCAAGGATCCCCATGATGAAGAGACGCAGGATTCCGTGTACCTCGCCCGGTTTGGGGTTACCGGGGCCCCGTCCTGGAGCCAGGCCTGGGGGAGGGGCTCGACGGCAAGCGCCTGGTGGCCGGGGTTCTACCCACGGAACCTGGCCGGGCCCAGCCCGAAGAAGCAACGTGGGTCCGCCCTCCAGTGGGCTCACCACCTGCAGGAGGGACCATGGGGGTCCGGTGCTATGCGAATTGGGTGGCGGTCCAGGGCGGAGACCTTGGCGGCCCAATCCTCGGCTTGCTAAACTGGCTCTTGGGACGTGGAACGTCACCTCTCTGGTGGGGAAAGAGCTTGAGCTGGTGCACGAGGTTGAGA
>VUQH01038349.1:18309-31490 GCA_015106775.1 Etroplus canarensis | reverse complement strand
CTTGTCTTGAAGACATAAAGACCTGGATGGCCAGTAATCTTTTACTTTTAAATTCAGACAAAACTGAGGTTACTGTCTTTGGCCCTAAAAACCTCAGAAACAGTCTTTCTAACCAGATACTTACTCTAGATGGCATTACTTTGGCCTTCAGTGACACTGTAAGGAATCTTGGAGTCATTTTTGACCAGGATATGTACTTCAATGCTCACATTAAACGAATATGTAGGACTGCCTTTTATCATCTTCGCAATATTGCCAAAATTAGAAATATCCTGTCTCAGAGTGATGCCAAAAAACTTCTAGGCTTGATTATTGTAATTTATTGCTATCTGCCTGTTCTAAAAGCTCCCTAAAAAGCCTCCTGTTGATCCAAAATGCTGTAGCGAGAGCACTGACAGGGACTAGAAAGAGAGATCATATTTCCCGTATATTAGCTTCTCTTCATTGGCTCCCTGTTAAATCCAGAATTGAATTTAAAATCCTTCTACTCACTTACAAAGTCTTGAACAATCAGGCCCCATCCTATCTTAAAGACCTAATTATACCATATTTTCCCATTAGAGCTCTCAGAGTGCAGGCCTACTTGTGGTTCCTAAAGTTTTTCAAAGTAGAATGGGACTCAGAGCCTTCAGCTATCAGGCCCCTCTCCTGTGGAACCAGCTCCCAGCTTGGATTTGGAAAGCAAACACCATCTCTACTTTTAAGATTAGGCTTAAAACTTTCCTTTTTGATAAAGCTTATGGTTAGGGCTTAGTTATGCTGCAATAGGTTTAGACTGCTGGGGGGCTTCTTATGATGTGCTGGGCATTTCTTCTCCACCCACCTCTTTTCACTCCCCATGCATTAATTTGCTACTGCTGCATGTCATTAAATGTTGTCTCCTCTCTCCCATAGTCTGTGTCTCTCTTTGCTCTCCTTTCTCTCTTCTCTCTCCCCTCACCCCCAACCGATCGAGGCAGATGGCTGCCCCTCCCTGAGCCTGGCTTTACTGGAGGTTTCTTCCTGTTAAAAGGGAGTTTTTTCTCCCCACAGTTACTGAGTGCTTGCTCATAGGGGATCATCGGGTTGTTGGGGTTTTCTCTTTAATACTGTAGGGTCTTTACCTTACAGTGTAAAGCGCCTTGAGGCAACTTTTGTTGTAAATTCGCTCTATATAAATAAAATTGAATTTAATTTAATTGAATATATGTAAAAACAAGCTTATATCAACAAAGTAATATTGTTATTTCTAGTATATGTGTTATTAACAGACCTAAATTAGACCAAAAAAAGAGTTTTCAGTGCAGAACTATAACAACACAATGAATGTTTCTGCAGTGTAGGCAAGACTGAAACTGAGCTCAGTGAAAGCAAAACTGAATCTTTGTGAGCATGTCACGACCTCAGCCTTATAACAAAGACTTCTCTGAAAGCTCTTCAAATTTCCATTAACCAGTGTTCTTATGCAACAGTGTCTGACCTTCATACAAACCTTCATTCTGATCACCTTGAGGCAATAGCAGAAGTGCTTTATGTTCAGAAAAAGTGTGATCTCAGCACAGCACATGAAATCCCCCTGCAGCCCTACAAGTACCTGAGATGTCACTTGGATCTAGTAGCTGTTCAGTGCCTTTTTAAATATACTGCCTTTACAGTGTCCCGAAAGCACGGAGTAAAGCCTGAGGACAGGAAGGTGGAGGGGGAGGATCTCAGGTCATGCATTAGGTAACTCTGCAGTTGGTATGTCTTGTCTCAGGGTCACAGTACAAGATACAGTAGTGGGTAACACGATGCCTTTGGACAGGTACATGGAATAAAGAGTCTCAAGGAGTGCACAGAGCCTTACTGTGTTCTATTCAACCACTAAAATATTCACTAATTGTACTGGTGGATGTGAACACATTAACCAAATGAAAATCTGATCATTCTTTGAGTTAATATTATAATTTATATAACAAAAAAAACATTTTTCTTGAAGGAACTTCGATTATACAGCATCAGTTCAAAAAACGTTGGGATCCTGTGTAAAATACAGCTAAAAAAATTAAAGGAACGCTTTGTAAACACAACAGATCTCAATAGGGAAAAATTATGCTGGATATCTATACTGATATGGACTGGGCTGTGTGTTAGGAATAAAAGGATGCCACATCATTTGATGGAAATGAAAGTTATGGTCTGAATTTAAAGACACCTGGAAGATCAAAGTGAAAAATGATGTAGCAGGCTGGTCCATTTTGCTGAAATGTCCTTGCATTAACTCAAAATGGTACTTATTAGGTTGTATGGCCCCGTATGCTCCTAATGAGATGAGGGATGGTATCCTGGGGGATCTCCTCCCATATCTAGCCCAACGCATCACTGAGCTCTTGGACAGTCTGTGGTGCAACCTGGCAGTGTTGGATAGACCAAAACATGTCCTAGAGGTGTTCTGTTGCATTTAGGTCAGGCGAACATGGGGACCAGTGCATGATATCAATTTGCTCATTCTCCGGGAAATGCCTGCATGATCTCACCACATGAGGCCAGGCACGGTCATACACCAGGAGGATCCCAGGACCCACTGCACCAGTGTAGGGTTTGACAGTGAGTCCAAGGACTTCATCTTGATACCCAGTGGCAGTCAGGGTGCCATTGCCTAGCCTGTAGAGGTCTATTCAATTCAATTCAGTTCAACTGAAAAAAACTATTTGTCCTCATGGGACAATTAAAAGGCATGTTGGAGCAGCATTTTTAAACAAAGGGAAAATTTAGCCTAAAACAAACTGTCACACATAAACACCATACAGAATAGGAAATAAAATAGGATAAAGTATGACAGGATAAATAAAATGAATAGAAATAACACTAATAGTAATAATAATATATACATAATATATACGTAAGGGCGCTAGTTGTATGAATAAAGTATGAATAAAAAATAAAGTTCACACAGATGAGTTCAAATGGGAATTATGTAGTCTCTGTATAGGAGTTGGAATTGTGGCAGGATTGAAGGGAAAGTGAGTGATGGTGTGTGTGTGTGACTGTGTGAGTGTGAGGGGAAGTGTGATGTGAGGGGAAGTGTGTTATGGTGGTTGTGTTAAAGGGTGGGAGTTGAGTAGCAGGACAACTTGAGGAACAAAGGTGGCCCTCCTCTGAGTCCTGCAGTTGGGGCAGCGGAGGCGCCATCCTGATGAGAGCCACGTGAAGGCTGGGTGCAGAGCATGTGACGGGTCACTGATGATCCTGCCTGCTAACCTGCATGTCTGCTGCGTGTATGTGTGTGTGAGAGTTCTGACAGGCAGTCCAATGACTTTGGCGCATACTGAGGCTGTGATCTGTAGACTGTTTTTGTTCTGGAGGCTTAAGGAGTGGAACCAGCATGTGATTGAAAAAGTGATGGCACTCTCTATGAAGGAGTGGTAGAATGCCATGAGGATATTTTTGCTGACTCCGAAGGAATTGAGTTTCCTAAGGAGATACTTCCACTGCTGGCACTTCCTGAGAATCTCCTCGGTGTTTGAGGAGAATCTCAACAAGTGGTCAAAGATGGTCCTGAGATATTTGTACTCCTCAAACTGCTCCACTGGCTCCCCATGGATGAAGGTGGTGAATGCAGCTGCCCATTCTCTCTGCTTTGTGGAGAAGGTCACCACCATCTCCTTAGTCTTGCTGATGTTCAGTTCCAGGCGAGAGCTGTCACACCTCTCTACAAAATCGTGAAGAACTGTGAGGGGCTCAAAAGCAGAGACAGCAGAACTGTGTCATCAGCATATTTGATCAGGTGACAGTTGGGCTGTGTGGATCTGCAGTCATCAGTGTACAGGAAGAAGAGCAGCGGTGAAAGCACACAGCCCTGGGGGGAGGCAGTTCAGGTGAAGCGGAGGTCTGAGAAGATGTTGCTGACCAACACTCTCTGTGACCTGTTGGTTAAAAAGTCTAGTATCCACCAGATTAGCTGGTTGTCCACGTGAAAGTGGGAGGAGAGTTTGGTGGCTAGGATGTGAGGTTGCAGGGTGTTAAATGCTGAGGAAAAGTCAGCAAACAGGAGTCTGGCTGAAGTGTTGGGGTGCTCCAGGTGCTCCCTCCATGGATATGCCTTCCCAGACCATCACTGACCCACTACCAAATCGAACATGATGAATGATGTTACAGGCAGCAATCAAGCTCCATGGTGCCTGGCAGTGGGCCCTCATGCCACCCTCATTACATTTGTTTCTGATTGTTTGGCAGAGATATTTACACCAGTGGCTTGTTGGAGGTAATTTTATAGGGCTCTGGTAGTACTCATCCTGTTTCTGCTTGCACAAAGGAGGAGATACTGGTTCAGCTGATGTGTTAAGGACCTTCTAAAGCCAAATACAGCTCTCCTAGAGTAACTGCCTCTCTCCTGGAATCTCCTTCATGCTCTTGAGACTGCTGGGAGATACAGCAAACATTCTGGCAATGGTAAGTTGCCATTGTGGAGGATTTGGACTACCTGTACAACCTCTGAAGGGTCCAGTTATCCCCTCATGCTACCAGTAATGACACTGGCTCTTACCAAATACAAAAATGGTGAAAAAATATTTAGAAAATATGAGGAAGGAAACCTCCACCTGTAAAACCATTCCTGTTTTGGGGGTCATCTCATTGTTGCCCCTCTAGTGCATCTGTTGTTTGATTTCACCAACACCAAAGAAGCTGAAACTGATTAACAACCCCCTCTGCTTCTTACACTCTGAGTAAAGTGTTCCTTTGATTTTTTGAGTAGTGTACAGGTTAAAGCTCCATCATGCAAAAAAGAAGCCAATATGTGAACATGATCCAGAAACACCACTGTCTTCTCTAGGCCAAAGCTCATTTTAAACAGACTGAGGCAAAGTGAAAAACTGTTTTGTGGTCAGATGAATTGAAGTTTGAAATTCTTTTTGGAAATCATGGATGTAGCATACTTCAGACTAAAGGGAAGAGGGACTATCTGAGTTGTTATCACAGCTCACTTAAAAAGCCTGTCTCCTTGATGGTATGGGGTGCATTAGTGCCTATGGTACAGGCAGCTTGCACTTCTGGAAAGGCACAATCAATGCTGAGAAGTATATGCAGGTTTTAGAGCAACATATGCTCCCCTCCAGATGACATCTTTTGCAGGGAAGGCCTTGCATATTTAATCAAGACAATGCTAAACCACATACTGCAGCTATTACAACAGCATGGCTTCAGAAGAGTCTAGGTGCTCTACTGGCCGGCCTGCAGTCCAGACCTTTCACCAAGTGGAAACATTAGGCGCATCATGAAATGCAAAATACAACAAAGACCCAGGGCTGTTGAGCAACTGGCATCCTATATAAGACAAGAATGGAACAACATTCTTCTCCAATACATCCAGCAGCTGGACTCTCCAGTTCCCAGAAGTTTACAGACAGCTTTTAAATGAAGAGGGGCTACTACACAGTGGTAAACATGGCCCAGTCCCAGCTTTTCTGAGATGTGGTGCTGCCAGCAAATTCAAGAGGAGCTAGTATTTTTCATGAAATAGTAAAATGGCTCACTTTCAAAGTTGTTCTCTGTGTTCTTTTGTTCTTTTATGAGATTTGCAAATAATTGCATAGTGTTATTATTTCTATTTTATACAGCATCCTTGCCTTTATAGAATTAGGGTTGTACATAAATACTGATGGACATTTATTTCATCTTCGTGTAAGATATTATTAAATGGGTCATGCGACAACACGGGGTTTCATGAAAATCAAAATAAGGGGTTCATCTACTAACTGGACAGTCAGTAGTTTGATCCCCACCTCCTCCAGTTTACATGTCAAAGCACCCTTAGGCAAGACACTAAACCCCAAATTTCTCCCAATGAATCCATGCAATTGTGTACTTGACTGTTGAAAATGCTTAAGAGTGTGAATGAGGCTTGTTGTCAGAAGCTCTTTGAGTGCTCATTTAAGGCAGAAAAGTCCTTAATAAGTACCAGTCCATGCAATTGTTTGGGTGTTTTTAATGAATTTGTTTGAAATAAGAGGTATATGAAGCAAGAGCAATTTGACACTGCATACCTCTGCCAAGGCTGAGAAGTTCTTCCACATTGTAAATGAAATGAATCCTTGGATTTGGATTAGTTTGTGATATTTTCTTGAGAGCATCGGGTTGACATCTACTAATTTTGCTTATTGGATTTTAAGATGCGTTTGCGAAGATATAATGTGAAATGTCCAGTTGTTCCCTATTTCACAACAGTAAAGAATCCCTCCAAAAGTTTTTGGATCCAGTTTAATCATGCAAATCTTCCCATAGCTTTGAGTAATCCTGCTAATAGATAGATAAAAACACAAAATTAACAAATACTATAACCTTCTTGGAAGGGTCAGTAGCATTAAGTTTATCCATTGAACATTCACTGTACTTGCAGGACTTAAAGAGACCATTAAACAAGAATATTTTTAAACAGTTCCTGCCTTACAATGTTAATGTTAACAAATTAATAAAAGTTTGTATGAGATGGATTTTTTAGTCTCAAGCAAGCTTCTGATCTCAGCAAGCTGATTTTCATAACATAAATAAATTTAATCCAGAGCTGCACAGTTAAGATATCTAAAAATCATTCAATCTATGCAAAACCACAAAGTCCTTATGTATAGTCAGCTTTTCTCTCTGCATATACAGTAGATTGATATAAAATCAATGCAATTTCCCAGCTGATTATTTGTGTTCTTCTTAACCATAGGTCAGCTAAGTAACTATAAGGGAAAATGGCATGAACTGGATTAGAAACAAGGTCAGAAGTCATCAACCTTTAAAGTAAGATCACACTTATTATACAGTGATTCATAATGTACCAATCAATTTGCTGTTTGCTGGTTGCATCATTTTTGGAAAATGCTTCCAGCAACTCATTAATCTTTATGCCTGCCTGAAGCAGCATACTATGACTTTCCCTTAAGAGCATCATAATACAAAAAGTCTTCTACAAACCACAGTTTGTTCACAATTTTATATGTAATTTTATATGTAATGCAGATTTTTTTGTTTTACCTTCACCAGCACTGCCTGCTGAGAAGTAGCCAGTGAAGATAAAAGGACGTGGGCGTGCATTGAATGACAGCTCAGGATTTTGTTTACAGGGTTAGTAGTGCTGTGACAGATGGGCCACCTCCACACTTCTCAGTGTATGACAACATACCTGAAGCACCACACAGAAACAAAACTGAACTCAAACATCTGCCATGCATGTGTTTATTTTTATGTCATATTTAGCAGTGACAAGCACTGCCTTTTACAATTTGTGGGTTATACAGTATGTTGCACCTTCAGAAAAGAAAGAAATAAAATACGGTATTAAAACCTGTTGCTCCAGTGTCGTATTTATTGGAATAACTAATCAAATTTTTTTTTTTAAATTTATTTATCTCTGCCTGCTCTGGTTCCTTATGTTAAATATGACTTAACTATTTCCTATCTCGCTGCAAAGTTGTTCCTGATAAATATTTTAGAATAATCTCTATAGTTTTCTGATTTTCCAAAAACACACACCCATACAGTTTGAGAGTCACTGGCTTTGAAACTCATTGTATTTATGCACTCACCAGCCACTTTATTAGGTACACCTGTTAAACTGCATATTAATACAAACACCAAACACGTAACAGCAACTTAATGCATTTACAGTAGACATAGTCATGACCTACTGAAGTTCAAACCAAGAATCACATTAGGGAAGACAGGTTATTTAAGTGACTTTGAATGTGGCATGGTTGTTGGTGCCAGACAAGCTGGTCTGAATATTTTACAAAAACCTTCTACTGGGATTTTCTTGCACAAACAAACAAAAAGAGAAAATATCCAGCAAGCAGTATTTCTCTTGGCAAAAATGCCTTGTTGATGCCAAAGTTCAGAGGAGAATGGTCAGACTGCTCAAGCTGATAAGAATGAAACAGTAACTCAAATATCCACTTGTTACAACCAAACCAAGAAATACAGAATGCATCTCTGAGCGCACCGCACATCAAACCTTAAAGCAGATGGGCTACAGCAGCAGAAGACCGCATTGGGTGTTCTCCTGTCAGCTGAGAACAGGAAACTGAGGCTACAGTTCAGACGGGTTCACCAAAACTGGACAATAGAAGATCTGAAAAATGTTGACTGATCTGATGAATCTGATATGGAGCAAAATCTCAGGAATGTTTCCATCACCTTGCTGAATCTATACCACAAAGAATTAAGGCAGTTCTGAAGGCAAAAGAGGATCAGGTATATTAATGAAGTGGGCAGTGAATATATCTTTAAGGTACTACAATCCAAATGGCAACAAAGCTTATAATTTCACACCAATCGGTTGAGAATAAACTATATTGAGGGGACACACAGCTTGCTTTGCTCAGACACCACGTTTGCAAAATGACAGGAGGCCGATATCTATCTATTAGATAAAATCACAGACTGTATACAAAGGATGGATGTATCATGACTCTTACACTCAACACACAGGTTGAGAGCATGAAGTGCTTAATTTATCAGCTAATGGTTAGCAAGCTTCATGCATATAATCTATGGGTACACCTGCTAACTAGTGCTAAGTTACTGTTACAGCCCCAGGGCTTCTTGCAGTGCTGCTGTGTGTGTTTTGTGTTGCAGGTTCCTATGTGGACATGAGAGAGATAATGGGAAATGTAGAACACCCGGTCAGAGTTCCATAGGACTATTTAAACCTTTTCTTTCATGGATTTGGGGGCTGGTGTTCTCTCACTGGGGGCTGCCTGTGCTGTCTCCATAATATGAGCTGGTCTGGTCCCACCAGACAGAAGATTTACGCTGTTACATAGTGTATGTCATATCGGATGCCTGTGTTTCAAAGCCCCTACTACATATGTTACTCAGATAATCAGTGATTATCTGATCGCTGAATTCACATATGATCTTTAAGTTATGCAAAATTTAAAAAAAATCAACATGAAACCCCAATCACATGCACTGTCTTCAGGAAATGTTTGTCTAATTTATTTCTTTAGTCATTCCTTACACAGCCAGGGACTAATGCCATTGTGTGATTATTAATCAATCACATGCTCACTCTGTCCTGAAACCTACAAAACATGTTTAGTTATTCACTATTCAGGAAAAAGCCCTTTTTGGTACCTAAGTTTAATAATGTTTTCCCAGACATCTGATATGATATGTTATTGCTGGTTGGCAAACAAAAGGAACATGAAATAGCTTTCATGAGTGCTGTGCAGCTGCCACAGGTAAAGCAGGAAGACTTGTGATGAGTCATGTTCCCATAGCAACGCCTCAGTCTAAGAAGTTATCGTACCATCTCTGGCAGCACATGCTCTCATTGTGGATGTAAATATCATATACATGGGGGGCTGTTACTGGCTTTAATGGATATTATGAAGCCTCCATTATCTGCTGCTTTTTAAAATTACACATCAAAGGGAGCATGTACAACTGATAGAAATTGTGACAGCTTCTACAGGCTTCCTAACATGTGGGTCACAATGGTCTCTCCCATCCTCATATAGCCCCTCTTTTATCGAACCTGAGCAAACAGAATGGTTTGATCCGCTGCAGGTGCCTAAAGCTCTGTCAAAGCAGTTGCTTTGTTCACAATGAGCCCTCTTTTATCTGGAGACCTAAAGGAGATAGCAGGGGTGAGGAAGAAGCATAAATAGATTGCTTTGACCCAATGAGGACAGACCACACAAAGCCACTTTTGAAAGGACTCCTTTAGTGTTTTATTAATGATGCAGCAGGAAATGGCCTGCCCATATATTGATGTCTTCATCAATCCTTTTATATAGTTAAAGTGTAACATATGGAACTGTATATTCAATATGTTACATGGACTTATGCAAGGATTTGAGGAAGAATAGTTCAGGATTTGTATCTAACTGCTGGCTGAAGTGTTTGTCTTGGATTTAAAGAGCATTCCTTTGATATGGACCACAGGGTAACAAACACATTGTTATGGCAGAAGGTTCATGACCACAGACTCAGCCTCCAACAGGCCAGTGAACCAAGAAAAAACTGTCTTTCTTGGCAGCTTGCAAAGAGAGCAGTGCGATAGCAGACTGTAACCTGAGTCTGAGTGGAATGGATTGACAGTGAGCACCCAAGCACATTGAGCAGACACATTGCATTCATTACCATTAGGCAACAGGAGTGCTTTGAAGCCAGCCGTGGCTGCAGTGGGCAGGCAGACCAGGCCAGCAGGCACGTGATGGAGCATTACAGCTTCTGCAGCAAACTATGAAAAGAGACTCATAAAACGTGCAGACCCACTGATGAAGAAAACACTTCTTAACAAGCTTTTTACAGGGCAGCTCAGCCCTTCAGAAATGATGTTGTACAGACTTTAGAAATGCTCCCTAAAATGAATGTGCCACTGCCTATGAAAGCTTTGACTTTAACAATGTGAAATACTTAGAATGTAAACAAGAGATGCCTATCTAAGTTGAATTTTTAAGTTGTCTGAAGATTTTCATAGAAAGTGTGCTATAAATTTGCCCATGTCAAAGTAAAAAGTAATTTTGACTGTTTGATAGCCATTGAAATAGTTGGATTTTTCTATTCATTGCTTCATTTTCAAGCCTATTGCAGGCAATTTATCATAATTTTTTCAGCTGCTGTTATCCCTTATCATGTGATGATTTAACTGTCCAAAATGTGATAGTTGCAACATATTTCTGGAACCACTAGAAAAAAAACTTGATCTTGACTTATAAGAAAATGAGTGAAATTTCATGACACCTAACATCACTAACTACTTCTAAAATATACTTGGCCTTGGTTTTTTTCTTTAATTAAAAGGCATATGACTCAAATGATGATCTACCTAACTTAATTTCATTCATGCATATCTAATTTTCTTATCAAACATGACTATATTTTGATGTTTCCTTATGTACACCTTTTAAACATGTAGATAGTTTTAATAAATTCTGGCATTTTTGTCAACAATCTGAATTTCATTGCTTGAAAACATAAAAATTAAGCCAGAGTGAAAGTGCCAGATACTATAGTTCCTCAAAAGACCTTTCCAAATGTGTCAGAGAACCTACAGTGGAAACAAAATGGAATATTCCATGACAGATGCCCAATCCAGAGGTTTACATATGTAGCTATAGTTAGAATTACAAATGCATTTCAAATGAATATGATTTGGGAAATAGTTCAGATTTTATACAGCAAAATTAATATATTATAGCCATTCAAGTAACAACACATTAAGATATAAATATTGGCTAGCTAATTTAGATGCTTCTACAAGCTAACACTAGTCATAATACCTAGCATTTAGCATGATAATGAGATAGCATAGATTTTTCCACATTTATAGAATAAGTATGTCGGTAGCATTACTGGCATGGAGGTTAAAAGAAGCAGAAATGTGAAAGCTAGTATTCAAGTCTGTTCATTGTGAACTACTTATAAAACATGGCAGTTTAACATGGTAACTCCTACGTTTGTGGTGTTGGAATCCCTTTGAGCATTCCAAGGGAATTATCTCACAAAGATTATTACCTACTGTGAGATACAGACCATTATTTTATTAGTCTGCATTTATTACCAGGCATCTATCTCAGTACATTGCACCCAAGCAAATGTTGGATGTTGCTTGCTAATCAACCTTGCTAGGGTTAGTTGACAAGTTCACCCCATAGAGTGTTTTCACGTGACGTCACCGAACTGGAAGTCGGCCATGTTGGAGATACTCACCAGTCAAAACAAACAATGAACAACACAGTTTACCATGAAGTTTGAAAAAGTTTGGACAAAGAGTTTTTGTCCATGACTGCTTATGCATCTTGTTTGTTTTGAGTGAGCTATATCTCCAAGATGGCGCCACTTCCGGATCCGGACTGGATTTGCGAGGTTAGTGAAAACTGTCTATAGTAATTTGGGGCTCTAAAACATCAACAGCCATAAAGCTAAAGACTAGGCTTCGAAATGCGTAGTTTAGAAATCATAATGGTTAACATCATGGTGACACACCCATCTTTCAGATAGAGTCTATGGTGACTATATAGTGTAATGTCCTCTATGGTATTGTGATTGTGACACTCATGGTGAAGGGAAATCTTAATGCTTTAGCTTACCAAGACATTTTGCACAATTCCATCTTTCTAACTTTTTGGAAACAGTTTGGTGAGGGCCATTTTTGCTGCAACATGACTGTGCCCCAGTGCACAAAGCAAGGTCCAAAAAGGCATGGTTGGATGAGTTTGGTGTGGAAGAACTTGACCGACCTACACACAGCCCTGACATCAACAGCTTTGAACACAATCAGGCTGAACTAGAACAGAGATTATAAGCCAGGCCATCTCATCCAACATCAGTCTCTGAGCTCACATATCCTCTTCCGGAGCAATGGACAAAAATTCCCACAGACACACTCCAAAATCTTGTAGAAATCCTTCCCAGAAGACTGGACACTGTCATAGCTGCAAAAGGGGGATCAACCCGATATTAATGCCTATGGATTTAGAATGGGATGTCATAAAACTCCTGTAGATGTAAAGTATAAGAGACCCAATACTTTTCTCCATACAGTGTATGTAGGTTCATCTGGTGTTAAGGACTCCTTGGGGGAGGGAGAAGCCAAAATTACCTTTCTTTGGTAACTATTTAGTCTTAAAATGGTTGCAATCACTGACTCTTTACTTCATAAATTGCTATTTTCACTAGTAAATCTGCCTCCTTATCATCTAAACAGAAAGCCTATGGTACTGAGATGGGCAGGATTTACTGAACACAACAGGACCGAGGACAGACTTCTTAGCCCCTTCACTATCAAATAGCACAGCATACTGTTCACACAAGAAGTTTTCTGATCATTCAAGAACAAAACAAAGCTCATCATTGTATGTTGTGGTTTTTACAGCCTGTGGAACCAACAGCCACAGAAGCGTGAGTCTTCTGGAGATTTTACATTTTCTGCACAGCCAGTGAATATATTATGAGATCTATAATTTCACCAGCTGTCTCCTTGTGCTCCAGCCTTTTGTTGTACATACAGTCCAAGCACTGACTCACTCCTTTCTGTGCCCATTTTCTTGTCTGTCCATGCACGCACACACACACACACACACACACACACACACACACACACACACACACACACACACACACGAAGATCCAAAGCTGAATCCTCCATTCTTACTCATCCTCATCTAACCTTTCATGCAAGCCATTGGCCGTAAGGACAAGACGCCCCCACAACAGGCTGTTTCTAAAAA
>VUQH01038349.1:0-18289 GCA_015106775.1 Etroplus canarensis | reverse complement strand
GTCCAACAGTTTCTTCCCTTCAGCCTTCTGGCTCCTCAATAACCCAGGACTGTACTACACAAGAGTCCCCCTCACACTCACCCACACACACAAACCCAGGACTGCAGGACTGTAAACCTCTCTCTCTCTCTGACTCTCTCACACACACACACACACACACACACACACACACACACACACGAAGATCCAAAGCTGAATCCTCCATTCTTACTCATCCTCATCTAACCTTTCATGCAAGCCATTGGCCGTAAGGACAAGACGCCCCCACAACAGGCTGTTTCTAAAAACATCTGCTTCATCCATCCTTCAAGGCATTTTCAAGGCTTAGGTGATCTCAAAGGTGTGCACTGCAGCACCATGACTCATGCTAAATAAGTTGTATGAGTCACTACAGACCCAGCTTTAGGTCAGGATATCCACCTTACACTTCCTGTCACAGCAGAGGTAAACTAAGATTTGAAATTTATTAAGATTTAAAGGTGCAAAGTGGAAGCTAAACAGGTTTACGACAGGAGTGGACAGCAAAAACACACAAAAAAGTAGACTGTCTTGCACTGCTAAAAGGAAATATGTTCTCCTTCTCCAAAAACGACTGACTGAACCGGTGAACAGGCTTCACGCCTCAGTTGCCACAAGTACAAGACTGTATTTGTACGAGGTAGCTCCCAAGTGTGTGTATGTGTGTAATCTTTCCTTGCTCAACAACTATTCCCTCTGGCCGTGCCCATGAATAAGAGTGTGTTTTTAATAAAGCTGAAGATGCCAATCTAGGTGAAGAGATGATTATATAATTTTTCATTAAAGCCTACTGTGCAGTTTTTTTAAGGATGTTGGGAAAAAGTGATGCTTGAGAAAGTGCTATTGCCTTATTTCAGGCACTTCTTTCAGAACACTCAGAAAAAAATGCAAAGATTTGCCAGTGAAACAAAAAATGAGCATGCAGGACAGAAAATCCGCGCGGCACATGTCTAAAGAAAAAAGCTGGAGTACTTTGAAGACCTTGCACTTCTGAGAAAATCTATAGAAACTGGGAGGGAGGACAAAAAAAGAAGAGCTCCCAGAGAGGAGTCCTGCACTTTCTGGATGAATCAATTCATGGCCATTATGAATAGAAGATCCCTCAAACTTATACTTAATTCTTATGTTAATCTTCTCTGCTTTCTTGTAAAGCCAACTTTTACATAATTCACCTGATAACCTGAGCTGAAAGAGATCAGCAGACATAAGAGACATGTTTGTAGCTGAGTAACTGCTTGGTCCCTGTCTAAAGGAGGATATGATGATCTCTAGCTGCCCTTCACTGAAATGAAGTTGTTTCTATTTTAGTACAAACTATGTATAACAAAAAGGACATTTTAAAAAATATGTTAAAAACTATAAACCATAGCTCTTATTAATTATATGACCTTGAGTGTATCTTCTGAAAATAATCATTTTATGCAATCTAGTAGATTCAAGAGCCTTATGTCAATGTGCTTGAACCCAAAAGCCAGACACAAAAGGTGAACAAGGATATTAACAAATTGAGTTGTAAGAAGGAAGGAGAAGCACCAGAGGCTATAGGACCTGAGCCAAGTTGGGCAGGAAAATTGGCAGAGGGACACCATAGTAGGTCAAAGGATGTCCCACTCATCTAGTGTTCTGGTAAAAGAGGAGTAGTATAGTGGCAGGAGTCGGGCTGGGAAGAACAGCTGGCAGATGCAAAACAGAGTAGGCAAATGCACTAACAAGCAATGATGTTCAAAGAATGGCTGGAACAAGGCTAACTGTGAAGCTGAGTGTATGATGTGCCAGCGTGGTTTATGGCAGGGATGATTGGAGATGATTGGCAGCTGGCTGCTCATCTCCTGTGCACCTGATCCCACTTCTGTAATCAGGACACAACACAGACACACAAACAAGGATGGGGTGAGAGAGAAGCTCCAGGCCAGGAGGGAGCTGAAGCAGAAGTGGAGGTTCAGAGACCTTGTACAAATCAAGTCCAGATACAGAGACTCAAGGTTTTTGTTTGTTTTTTGTCTGCACACATCAATTCAAATTTCATTAAAGGCAAACAAAGTGAAAAGAGAAGTACAGCAGCCTTGTATAAAAATGAGATCTAGTAGAAAATCATTTGTAGGTTCTCAGAGATCGTTGTTCTGCATAGTTCTGGCCAGCCAAACAGCTGCACCCATTACACTACCAGTCACTTTGTTTGCTTTTCCTTTGTTAGCTTGTTTCAGCTGCATCATCTTCTAATTTATCATCCTGCTGTATAATCTGTAAATATTGCAAGTACAGTGGCTCAGTGGTTAGCACTGTTGCCTCACAGCAAGAGGGTCCTGGGTTCAAAACCCAGGCAGGACCTTTCTGTGCGGAGTTTGCATGTTCTCCCCATGCTTACACAGGTTTTTTCTGGGCACTCCAGTTTCTACTGCCATTGAAAAACACGTGAGGGTAATGCTGCCCATCAGCCCAGGACACTCTCACAAATGAGATTCTTAATCTCAAGAGTTCACTTCCTGGTTAAAAAAAGGTTAATAAAATAAAAAAGTTACCAGGCTCTATATATCAGAATAACATTGAAAATTATGGATAGACCTTATGAAACAAGCTTGTTTCATAAGGTCTATCCATAATTTACTGAAATACTAAATGAAATGTTAATTATAGTCTAATAAAAACTCTACTTGCCACAAAAAAATCTGAATCTCCTTAGAATACAACCAAACAATGACAAAACTGAATTCCACCCACCTGTCACTCATATTGGCCAAGCCTTTAGTTATTCATAACTTTAAACCTTAATTTAAAACAGGTAAGTTATGTAAAAATTCAACACACAGTTGTCACAAAAGAGGACAATTAGCTATTAAGTCCAAAGACATCTTTGTACCAGGCTATACACTTACACTTCTGCACTGGCTTCATTTTTCAGCTTCAGAGATTGCTGGTTTGCTAGCAACATTATTTTTCCTTTGAGGATTAAAATTGTTTTGCATTGGCATCAGTACTAAATGACCAAAACTCAGGTACTATGAGGAGACACTGAGGAAGAGGATCCAAATGTAGGACACACAGGGGGTGGAATACAATTTAAAAGAATCTAAATGGGAAGCAGGCAACAGTGAAGGTCCACTAATGTGTGAAAGTCTCAAGCCACCTCTTGTTTCTTTATATTTTACTTTCATGGAGTCAGACTTTCTTGTAATTTCTATCTTTGTTTTGAACAATAGTTCTCTGGGATTTCCTTAGGTCTTTCAAAATTTTTCTTTGGACATTGGCTGCTTCTTTAATTATTTTTAGTCCAGTCCTTGCATCTGACTATTTTGAAAGGAATGTTTCTGTTAAGCCAGTTAACACTGACCTATAAATCACTCACACATAAAGGAGGCACCTTAAACAAGGGACGAAACTACAAAGAACTCATTTACAAATTATCTTGAGGCACTTTGTTACTAGCAGCCTGTCACAAAAACCTAAATTTGGTTCCATTTCCTTAATTAAATCTACAAAAAAAATACCAAAGATTTAGGTGATGAGCATAAAATATTTTAGTATCAACAAGACAATTTCCAAAGAGCTATTAGCCAAAGGCATATATCCACATGATGTGCCGTGTGTCCTTAAAAATTTAAAAAGACCTGACATGGGACCCGAGAAATGCATCTGGCCCTTCAGTTGATTCATCTATTGTTCACTGCAGCCACATCAAAAATGATATTAGTGGAAGGGTGGCTGTCAAGAAGTCCTGTTTAAGGAAGGGAAACAGGAAGAAAAGGCTATGGTACATCACAAGAATTGGACTGAAAAAAAATCAGTGGCAACAGGTCTTAATCACCTACTTCAGCATTATTTAAGCAGTGTGGGGTCATCTAAACAGAACAAAACAAAAGGCAGCCAACATCTAAAGAAGAGTTTTGGAATGTCCTTCAAAAAGCTTGGGAAACTGTTCCTGAAGACAACTTGAAAAATTACAAAAAAGCTTGCCTAAAAGAATTCAGGCTGTGCTGAAAATGAAAGACGGCCATACCAAATATTTACTTTCAAGCTAGATAGAATTGTACACACTCTGTTTTTGCCTTATGTATTACATTTATGTTTTGACAGTGAGATAAATCATTGCACTTAGTTTCCATTTTCCTTGCAAAATACAAAGAAATGAGAGGTGGCTTTTGCACAATATTGAATATACTGAGGAAGGTGATGGGCTAATTAAACACAGGTGTTAAAGACAACATAGGTGAGACTAATGAGAGTGTGGCATACAATCGCAAAAGAGGAAAACCTAACAAGGACAGGAAGTAAAACAGCAGAAATACAGGCCAGCCATGACAAAATATAAGAGGAAAATAACTAAACAGGAACCCAACATAATGACAAATATTGTAAACATATTGCATGTCTTTATGTAAAACAGTGAGGTCTTTGGGTCATTCTGAACAGTGTTGCCACTCTGTGTCAGTCCATCAACCATTTCTCAGTGTTTCAGAGTGATGACACATTTAGGTCTAATGCCCGGACCTCTTCATGTGGGGTTCATTATTAATTCAGATACATTTTGGACAAATCATGATGACTAAAGTGATTTAACAGCTGTGAGCAGCAAATTAATACAAAACTTTTTGCAGCCTGTCATTGCAGGATTAATTTCGACTCACTGGCACATGCCATTGCTGTTTTTTGTGTGGCCCATGCAGTATTAACAAGTGTTACATAACCCTAATCAGAGAAGTAAAGTGAGGCTTTGAGAAACCTCCACACCAGCAAGCAATTTCTCTTTAATCTTTAATTAAGCATAAGGTGCAGTGTTGATTCATCCTTTCTCAACAAGTTCTATTTTTAACCCATGTCGCCCACTCTTACTCTCTCTGGGGAGGCAGGGGAAGTCTTTTAAAGCAAAGAAGAGGCTACCAAACATTTCTGTCAAAGCGTGATTAGATTGAGAAAGGCCATTTCAAAGCATATGCATGTTTGGATTGTGACATGTGTGCTTTGAAATAATCATGATGTCTGCTAAATGTGACTTGTTGTGCTTGATATTATTTTAAAGATTTAGTGAATGCGATTAGAGATGAGGCATACAGATTCATAATTCATATGTCTGGCACTTGATTATTTTGATGTTGGCCCTGCCTTCAAGCTTATATTGTGAGCTAAAAACCCCGAACAAGTTAAATGTCATCGTGTATCTGCATTTCACACAGTGACATGATGACAATAATGAAGAACCACTGAATATTTTAAGGCTCTACATTGCACAATGCCCATTTCAGCTAGAGCTGGTCTTATTTAAAATAGCTGGAAACCATCTGATGGCTACATTAAGTAAAAAATGTACCATCATTTCTGATTTAGTTTGCATCAGAGGCTTAAGGAAATAGCCGTATTATAAACCCAAAACACCATCATAGACAGGCCATTTAAGTATTGGTTGGGGACTTTAGGAAATGGGCTCATTTGCTGTCTTCCCAAGAGTTAAATGAGAAGATCGATCTTACATCAGTACAATAAGTGAGGAGCTAGAGTCACGAGACAGGTAATTTAGCTCAGCATACCAGCAAGAGAAGAGGTGAGAATGCACCTGGATCTGTCCAAACATAAAGTGGACCTATTATGCTTATTTCCAGCTCTGTATTTTTAATCAGGGACTCCCCTAACGCAGCTTTGCATCAGTCACAGTTCAAATAATCCCCCCCCAAAAAAAGCCCATTTTCTTCTGATTGGTTAATTTCTGAAAGCCTACTGAGGGGCAGCACCCAGTACTTATGAAAACCACTCTACTCTCCTGCCAGTGAGGACATTCCAAAAACAAACTGAAAACCAAAACCAAGAGTTCATATCCCTAACTTTAAATGTCAGCTTATGAAATCTGAAACTGATATTGAATATGCGATTAGACAGCACTGACATCCACAGAAACAGATGTTCAGAAATGGAGTATAATTACTGCAGAATGTCTCTGTTTGGCAAATAGCTCATTCTGTCAGTTTTCAATCACGTGTCCTGTACAAGATGTTTCTTTTCTTTTTGTATGCCACTTTTAATAGGTGTACCTGTTGGAAATGTGAGGTGGAAGATATTGTAGCTATGTGGGCAAACATTTATCTACAATGGAGTTTATATTTAACAGCAACTATTAGCACCCCACACCCAAATTTGATTGCTGCCTCCTTGGGTGTAAATTACAGGTACAAGGAGGTCTAACTACCTTTTTGTGTGTGTGTGTGTGTGTGTGTGTGTGTGTGGATGGTAGCCAGAGGGCCGTTGAGGGCCACCCAAGGCCATCCAAGATCCGCCGGCCCAAGACCTCGCCCTGGACCCATATGTGTGGAGGTGGTACAGAGGCCAGAGAGGTGTTGATTTACCCCCAAGGATTGCTGAGGTGCCCCGAACAAGGTACCGAACCCCAAAATAAAAGCATTAATTCAGATGAATCAATTTGCATGATTAATTTGATTGCATCCCCCTTAGTGTAGTGGTTTATACATTCACCTTACAAGCGAAAGGTTCCTGGGTCGATTCCAGGTGGGGACACAAGTCCCTCTCACCATGGAGGGTTGTGTCAGGAAGGGCATCCATCGCAAAACCTCTGCCAAATTACCAATGCGGATTAATCTGCTGAGACGACCCCTGGGGAAATACAAGTGAGCATTAAAAATTTTAATGCTATTAGCGTATGCACAGCTCACAATGGCTCGAAATTCCATTATCCCACTCTGTTGTATAGTGGAAGCTTCGAATAATAACCTAGACGGATATCATTCAGCTGAACATTTATTTCTCGAAATGCTGCAGCTGACAGGTAACAAATAATAAACACATTTTCTTACTCTGCGCCAACAATCGTCAGGTCACATCACTAAAGCTAGCGACAACACTAACGAGATTACTTCTTGCATTTCAAAATAAAGCACTTCTTGTCAATTCTTTTTTTACAATAACGCTAAATATTTGTCATTAGTGAGTTAAACACTTTTCTTATATATTTACTGTGCTAAATGACAAGAATAGCATCTTTTAGTATTTACAGCATCACTAAAAGTACTTGATAAGATGCACAAGGTCGTTTAAACCAAAAATATTCAAAACACACTCACTGGTAATGATTGGCGTATTAACCTGGTGGCAGAACCAGCTTGATCAAGATGGCTCATATTGGCCCTCTTGATGGGAAGTTTGGGTACATCCAGCTCAAAGTATCACATCAAAGCCAAGCATAGCTTAGTCGGTGATTCCCCTACATGTACTTCAGGGACAGTAACGCCTGACTTGCGCCAAACTACCCTCACAGAACGTTGTGGCCTTAGTGAGCCTACCTCTAACAAACTGGATGTTCTATTTTAATATTTGTTTTGCAGTCTGGACACCATATCTGTCCTTTAGTTGAAATAAAACATATGTTAAGTGAATATATTGCCTTCTGTCATGAGTCTTTTTGCCCCCACAAAATGAAACAGAATTAATAATGAACGGGTATTAATCATGATTAACCCAAATTAATCCACATCCTGTGATTAATCTGATTAAAAATTTGAATCCTTTCACAGCCCTAGTTTAATCATATATTACTGTTGAATCTTGCACTTCTACTATCACCACTACATTAAGGCTACGTCTACTAATGCATGTTTATAGAGGCAGGGGGTCTGTGCAAATTAAAATTATTATAACTCTAAATTTTCAACCAGTTTTCAAGAGTTTTGTTTGGTTGTTATTTCTGATAGAATTGTTTGATTTCCCATGAGCCCCCCCTGACTATGTGTTTGACCCCCCGCGCCACCTAATTTTAAAAAAAAATCCTGGAAACACCCCTGGTTATAATACCACTCAAGTACTTCATTGTTTTCTGTGTGTAAAACTGTTTTTGGAAATAAATAGCAAGCGTTGGAGAATAACTGTATGGGTATTGTCTGTTGTCAGCTTTGGATTTCAAAAGAAATGTATTGAAACAAAAGATGATTAGAAATGTTGCTGTATTTTGGTGGATTTTTAGATCCAGAGAAAGACAGGCTAGATTTCTCTAGCCTACCCCACTTGTTATCTCTTGGAAATCAGCTTAAGTTTGCACATCTTTCAATATATAGTTATAAAGGAAATGTTAAAAATGTAAAACTCGAGCTACTGTGGTCAGCTTGTATAAAACAAAAAGTACAGCAGAAGTCTGTCTTTTGACAATGTTTGCCTCCCCCGAGAAACCTTTTGCATCTGTTCAGCTGTCAGCTTTTCCTTATTGGCTGCCAGGAGTGCCTTCCTTCAAGCAAATGCATCAGCTGTATTTGGAAAACTGACTGATGAAAGCTAAGGCCTGATGGGATTTTTGTTTAAAATCTCAATTTACTCTTCATTGATGATTAAACAATTGCAAGTCTGTTATCCAGGGAGCAGCAAATAGGTGAATAAGTGTGCTACCTTTGTCTTCACCAGGTGTTTGACCTTATTTTACAGCATATTTGTGGACAATGTAGCATCAGTGGCCTCTATGAATCTTAGCAGACAGAGTAGGCGTAGCTGTCACAGTGGTCCAATAGCCTCAGCTGCTTTTGTGCCATCTGGGTCACCTCAGCCGTCGCCCATGGTAACAGCACCCCCTCCCTGGATTTCCTCTGTGGTAACCCCATTTTCATTTCACATCAGAGCTGCTGCTCTGCTCATATGATGTCAAATGCATTTTCTTCGCTCACTTTCACAAGTTTGTGAAGGTTTACCTAATGGACACTGGATTTTCACAGCACTTTAACATCCTTCATGTGATCACCAGCTAAAGGTGTGATGTCACACTAAAAGCCAAAGAACAGTTTATGTTCTATTGCATCATGTTTGTGGGAAATATAAACTAAAATTGAATGTGCTTTTGTCCTATGGAAGTTATTCAGAACTGTATACTGCAAATGATCCAATGCATTTTATTTCTATTAAGCTTCTGAAGTAATCTGTAATTGATCAATTATTAGGGGATTTTTAAAAGATTTAAAGTTAAAAAATATCACATATTTTTATATCAAATGCAATAATGTAGTCCTCACAGCTTCTGTAAATATGCATCTGCTGATGCCTCAGTCAGGGCACAGCATCAGTGATGTTCCTGGGATCATCAAGTGTTCTAGGTCTTTTGGCATCATACACCCTTCTCCAGGTGACCCCACGGGGCTAGATGAGACTCCAGTGTTTGGCTAGATGGCTTGCTTCTCTGACCCCATGGCTCTCCTTTTCTGAGCCATTGCCAACTTGGGGCACCCTGTGCTGCTTGGTGCTATACATGGATCTCCTTTCCTCTTCCTCTCAAGCTGCTGAAGGCTCAGGCCAGAGATTGGGCTGCAAGTTGCCTGCACCTGACTTCCACTAGAAGACGTCCAAGTCTACATCTGAGTGCAGCTTTGAGGGCTTCTTCCTAGCCATTTTCCCATGGGACTGTTTGCTCCAGTAGCATAACTTTCTTGATGGATTCAGACACAAAAACAATGTCTGGTGATGGGGTGGTGGCTGCAGTAGGGCTGGGAAACTTGAGCTTCCAGTCTCTTGCTGAGGTCTGGATACCTGTAGATGATGATTTCTTGGCAAGATTTTGCTGCTGTCCAGCTCTGACAAATGAAATGGTCTTCTTAGAGTTTCCTAACACCTTGTTTCTTCTATGCCCCAAGTTGACAATTTGTAAGTAAGTCATACTGTCTGCATGATAAAATTTGATGGCATGAGGCCTGGCTTTCCAGAACACAGACCAGGTCATGTTTCTTTCAACCACATTGTCCCATCCAGTCCAAGCTCCCTTCTGTTTCATTCTCACCACCTTGCAGGATCTCATCTCCTACACTCATGCCCCTTTTCCTCTCTGTGGTGTTTGCTTGGAGAGTTGGAAAGGATTCTAGCCCTGCTTGGCCTCGACCACTCCAACCAGCCTCCTGTGATTCAGCTTACCTCTTTTTTCTTAACAGCATCCTCTGCTCTCCACTTCGTCTCTCAGACAACACCCAACTTCTGTAGTTTTTTTTTTTTCTTTTAAGGATTTTTACATTTATCACTATCCACTAATTTTCCCATCACCACTGACTTTAGAGCTGTCAATTTATAGCATCCTTTTTTTAAACCAAAAATCTGGAGAAGCAGAACATGTGAGTGTGTGACAAGATGATACATTCTTAGTGAAAGCAGCAGAAAGTCTTTGATTATTTCATCCTGGTGTTGTTGGTTTGACACTGAAGCTAACCCATCTGACTAGGATCATGTCTTGGTCTGATTCTTTTAATGGAAAAAAGACGGTACAGTTACAGGCTGCTTAAATACTGCAAGGAAAAAAGAGAATGTACATCTTTTTCTGATGAGCAATGAGGAGAAGGAAAGGACTGAGAGAGTGGGAACTCACACTCTGAGGCATCGAATTTTGTGGTGAACCCAGTATAAGATTAACACTTCATCAAAAAGTACATCGGTGGATTAGCTTCCAAGCAATGTAAGATATGTTTATATGCTTTGGATCTGTGACTCTGTTCAAAAAGAAATCTCACAATTAGGATGGGATAAATCAAATGAACTGATGTACTGATATGGATGGGAGCCAGCAGCCTTGTATTTGCTGGGAAACAGTGTACTAATTTTAACTGCATGTTAATCTGAGTGAACTGGGTAGGTGCCATTGCACAGCCCATGTGTATATTGTATATTTCCAGCTCTGTGTTGAGAAGAAGTGCCATCCATGCTTGGCAGCTCTCCACTGGTGATGGCACGACATTAAACTTTTTGAATTTCAAATAAAGTACATGCAGAATGTGGAAATGTCAGAAGGAAACATTTCCAAACAAACCCTCCCTCTCTCTTTTTCTATCTGTGGGGGTGGAGGAAAGTTCCTAAAATGCCAAACTGTGGGTTGGAGAGCTTGACGCCCTTATCTCTGAGTGTCACCCAGGTCTGACTAGCTCAGGCAGGTAAGAGTGGCCATGGAGTGAATAAAGAGGGGTTTCCTGGAAGTGCACAAAAAACTCTTATCTGCTGTGGCCATCCACTTTTCAGCTTTGAGATATTGATCGAGGGCCTGAATCAGCTTACCAAAGCTCAAGTGGCGAGACACATGTGGACTTTTCTCCTGTTGGAAAATCCTCCTGGGAGCTTGTTCCCACTCTTTGAAGTTTGAAGGAGTTTTTTTTTAAAAAAGTGTTTAAGATTTTTGAAAGTACTCTTTATTGGTACTTTCTACACCGCCAAGCCAAGGACAGTAATTACATAATATTTTCCAGTTAATGAAAGGGGCCATATCCCCAAGGGTAGACTTTTTGTATGATTTTGCAGACGTAAAAAAAAGCAGATTAAATGGATATTGGTACATAATCTAGACATATAAGAAAAAACAAAATAACAATAGTATTAACACATTGCCCCCTTTAGCAGAAATGGGTGCTGTTAATAATTGTCTGTCTGTTTGTAGCTCGCTGAAAGTTTTGACCACCTTTGAAATGAAAGATGAATCGAAATCCCTCAATATTTCAATAGAAATCAAACCTGGGCCCTTTTTTCTTTTAAGGCCATCACATAGCTTTTCAAGTCTTCACTCCTCAGTGGATTTGCTCATGTACTTATAGTGACCAGATCCCAACAAACTAAATATGGACAAACACTGTTTGTGTGGGACAATGTGAGACATGTTAGCAATGTAGGGAAGCAGTCTGAAATGTTCACATCTAAAATAATATACAATAACCTGTACAGGACACCAGGTTGGCATTTATTTCTTATTTTCCCTTGAGCAACTGAAAAAAAAAAACTCTAGCAAAAGAGACTTTGGTTTCTTGTAACTTCCCCCTTGGGCATAGCATTAGACAGCCTAACTTTCACTTGACAGTAATAAAAAGCTTTTCCTGTTTTCTTCACATGCACCAGGTTGAAGACAAACTTTTAAAAAGTGCATGTCCTGCAAAGTCAGTCAGAATGTGGGACAGGGGGACAAAAGGTAAAAATGCTGTGCAGTCCCACATAAAGAGGGACATCTTGTCACCCTATCTTAAAAGTCATTGTCTGGTTAAAAGTTTAACTTACACCATTTAGTTCACCTTTTTGACAGACATATTATTTCACATTATCTCTAAGCATTCTTTTATAAGATGAGAAATTAATACAACCAGTGACTGTATGCTGTCTAGTTCCTGGCGCTGTGAGGCAACTCCAAACCACCACTGTGCGTCATAGCTAGTTTGAGGTTCTTCTGAAAAGCTGATGTCTGTCTCGGATACATCCAACCAGAGCACAGTACCCTCAAAAGGCCTGGCCAGTGACTGTATGTTCATTAGCAAAGGGCAAAGTGGTGCTAGTGGCATTAGTGTGCCTTTTCCCTGCAAAAGAAAAGAAGGTAAACTCAAACTGAAGATGAAAAATCTGTCATGCTGGCCTGGAGGAAAATACAATTAGCATTCCAGCAAAACAAATGAAAGAAGGGAGTGGAAAAAATGTCTTCTGGCTTTTCTCAGTTTCAGCACATTACTACACATGGCATGACATCACCACAACAAATCATCCAGTGACTCACTGAAAGCTTGTTAATGTGAAATCGCAGGTCAGAGTGGTTCGGGATGAGTAAGCTGCTCTACGAGGTGACTTAGTCACACATGCATTTAGTTTCTGTGGAGAATATTAATGGAGCAGCTCAACAAATAATATTACATGTTTGAGACTTGAGGCTGGTTTAAAGATTTAATTCAGTATGAGCCAATGCCCAATCAGAAGTAGACACAGAGTAAGACTTTTGTAAAGGATAATATATGAAGAGTTAAGATGATTGTTTTCAAAAAGACTACAAATGTGAAAGAATATTAAAAAGTGTCTGCTGTAATGTAAGCTGTAAACAGTAGTATGTGTCATTAACTAGTTTACTACCTACAGCAGTTATTGCTAACCAGTGGTTACTCTGAAGGCTGGGGGTATTAAGAAACCTTTTTCTTTAGTAAAACTAAGACCTATAGTTGGGAAAATACAAAAAAGATCCGTAATTGATATTTGTCATTTTGGCCATTTATTTTTTCTGGTAGAAGCCAGATATGTTTGGGAGGGGTAAAATTTCTTATGTGAAGCCAGAAGTCCTAAAACGCAATATTACTCTCCTTGTAATAATTATTAGCACAAATCACTGTCAGTATTGTCCTAAGTTTTACTAAATCATTTTGATTTCAAAAAGACTATACATTTTTTCCTCAAGTGATAACAGTTTATCTGACTTACACGACCTTGCTGCAAAATTAAACAGGCTACTTCTTGCCTTATTATAATACTGTTATGGTCATGGAGTTGGGTATGTTTTTTTCAGTTTTGGATTCTTGTTTTGTGAGTGGGGGGTTTTTTTGGTTTCTATTTTAGGACTTTCCATTTTAGGATATTATAGAGATTTTACCATTTACTTAGAAGTATTCTCGTTATGAGTTCCAGTTTTGCAATCCTGTGTTTTCATGTCTTGATTTTTATTCTTTGTTGTGGTGTCATTTCCCTCTGTGTCATCTTTCTGCTAGTCCTGTCTCCCTGTCTGTTATTCACATCCTAGTGTGAATCATCTCTTGATTACTTCCTGTTTTAGTTTGAAGGCTGGGTGTAGTTTTAATTCCGTTTTTCTCTCTTTTTTCTCTCCCAGCCCTATTTGTCTTCACCTCTAACTGTGTTCAGCTGTCTCTTTCCCCATCGCAATCGCTTTCAAATGAAAGGTCCCTGGTTCGATTTCAGGTGGAGACACAAGTCCGTCTCACCATGGAGGGCTGTGTCAAGAAGGGCATCTGGAGGAAAACTTCTGCCAAATTACCAATGAGGATTAATCTGCTGTGGTGACCCCTCGGGGAGAATACAAGGGAGTAGCCAAAAGTACATTTTGTCTCTTTCCCCACCAGTCTTCTGTGTGTGTGTGTGTGTGTGTGTGTGTGTGTGTGTGTGTGTGTGCGCGCGCGCGCGCGGGGTCCTGTGGTTCCTAGTGTCTTTATCATAGTGTCTGTGTATCTCGAATGGTGTGCTCTCTGTTTTCCCTGACCTCCTGTATTTTTGTCTGCTAAAGTCCTACAGTATAGCGGATCCTTTACTCTCGAAACACTGTGACAAATAGTTGGTGAGGTCACACTCTATACATACTTATAGAGACAATGATGTGCACAGTATTGATGCAGTAATCACTGTTCATATTATATGGTTACATCGTTTGTTGTTTGAAGATCTGATACACTTTAGTATGATAAAACGCCAAAAATAAAGAAATCAGCACTGAATCAAGTTTATAGTGTATCAGTGTATAGTCTAACCTTGCTGTTCTGCATATTCTTGTATAAAACTCATACACAATGACAAACTAAAACTGTGAAAACATCCCCTACACAAACTTACATAATGAAATATAAAATAAAACTGAAGATAAAAAGGTTTTCTAAGACTGCAACTGAAAAATAAAAGAAGTCATTGCTGTGACAGCTGTCGGCATCAGAGTCCAATATGGTTTGCTTTGCTGAGGGAGACTTCTGTTTATTCAGTGTCTCAGAGACATTGCATTACATCCAGCCCCATGATGCCACAATGAATAAAGCATGAGAGAAACACAGGAAAAGTTGTTGGCTTACGCAAAGATATGCAGCCACTTCTCTCTGACCTAGATTTCAAGCATGGGGAGTAATTTTATCTGCTAACTTGTTCCCCTTCGTCCTGTTCTTAGCTTTCACCATCCCCAAATTTATTAATCTTAGCTGATGGACATTGTACAAACACTGTAGGATTGTCTACTTTAGTTACAGGACAGATATAAACGAAGTAGCAGATGCAGCATAAATAAGAAAAGTCCCTGTGCAGTATCAGGCCTTGTGTAATAAAGATCCACTTTAAAAGAAAGTTAGTTTATTTACATAGTTGATATAATTCACATAGTTAACCAGGACTAAACAACCTTGAACCATTTTAATTGAATATACACGTTCGGTCACTCATCCCTAACTGTACTGGATTTGACCCCTTATCTACAGTACATGTGACCCTTCATGACAGATTGAATATGTATGAGCTGTGGACATCTCAACCTTGGAGAATTTTTAAAGGAATAACTGGATAAAATTATCTAGAATGTTGCAAGAAAAATCTAGGATTTGAAAAGTTAAAAAAAATTATATTTGCGTTTCATCCAAACACCATGAAACTGCTGTTCTACATTAATTTTTCATCTGCAGATCAGCCTTAAACCTTCAGGTCTTTTGTCTTAATCATCACTTATTTAAAAGCTATTTATTTATTTTGAAAAAACTTGTAGGGTGAACTGGAATTGTATGTTTAAATCGTGATCATTATGTCAAGAATTAATTATCATGTACATCATTGGCCTCAGGCTCTATTTATACTTTGTTTAGCAAAGATAACTTCTTGTAGATGTTTTGGGTGAGTGTTCACCAGTTTCTGACATTGGCTTCCTGGATTTCTTTGACCTCTCTTTAATGCAGAATTCCTTCAATTACAAGAATTTTGTTGTCTTTTCTAATGTGCTTGAAGTCATTATCCTGTTGAAAATCCCCTTCCAATCCCACTTTTAAAGTTGAATCAATGACAGCAAGCAGCGTACTCCTTGAGGCAGCGAAGTAATACTAAAGCAGATTATTTTCACCACTGTGTTTCACAGTTCACCAGTGCAGCTTTCATCTGTTCCAAACAAGACTGCTGTTACTGTCTTTGATTTGTCTGTGCAGACCACACAATTCCAAAATGCCTGGTGTTTTCCTAAGTGTTCACTGACAAACTGTAACTTTGTTCTCGTGTTTAAGAACTTTCCTGGTCTGTCTGATTGAAAATGTATGTACTTCTTAAACCAAAACTGGCAAAAAAGTTACCTTAGGTCAAATTTCCTGCCTTAGTCAGTTCTGGAAAAACTGACTGTCATTTAAAAAATCTATACCACATGTAGATAAATTTAATGTAATGGAATGAATTATGTCAAATCACATGGATAACATCTGAAATCTCTTCCCAGACTCTCAGGCATCCACAAATTTAGAGGCATTAGACAGCTCTTGAGATCTTAATTATGAACGTGAGTCCACGGTGGTTAAATCATACCGTTTGGGGTTTGTTATTTTCAGACCAGTGCTACAGTAGATCTAAGAAGTCCAGCTTCTCCTTTTTTCTCTTTCTCACGTGTCCACTGCTCCTGCATGTTTGTTCCCTCTCTTTCTTATCTTTGTGATTTGGTGTGTTTGAGTAGCCTGTTGTACATTTGTCTGTTTTCCAGGTCTTTGTGACATGGTCCTGACTGCTTGGTGACACCAGAATGTCGTTCAGCATCTTCCATCTGTAAATCTACTACGTTCCCTTTCTGTAAACCCATCAATTCATATGACCATATTGGATTTTTTTTCCTATTAAGGTTTTTTGTGTGGACTTGTTGTTGTGCTGTTGTGATTTTAAAGCCTCTTAAGGCAAATTTGTTATATTGCTATACATAAATGTCCAGCAGTTATGGGGCCTGAGCTACTAATGTTAACACCAGTACTATGTTTTAAAGACATAACAGCCTACCTCTGTCACTGAATAATGTATTATATTACATCACTGAATCACATGTAATCATCTTTTTTAAATTGTTTTAATGTTACCTAAATAAAAAATTACTGTGAGAATTCTTGAGGTTAAAATTGAGGTTGAGTAACAGCAAAAGAAAAATAAAGAGGGCTTTCCAGTCAGCTTACTGTTACTGTTTTGATGTACCTAAAATCAGAAGTCCAAATTAATAGTGTTTTTATACCGTTATATTTCAATAAAGGTGAAGCTTTTTATTATAATTGATACTACTAAAACTATCCCATTGAGGAGTTCCCAGTAAACAGACATTAAATGATTTCAAAGTCATGAGGTCTAAACAGTTGGCTTAAAAGCAAACTACATTATGCTGAAACTGTCAGCATAGACAGGTGTTCATTGCATCTTTTATTTAAGCCAGTGTACACATATACAGTATGGTGCTGAGAGAAGTGCCTTTTCTCTTGTTTATATCCATTGTTGGGTTTGGCATGATGGTGCATTCTCCACATGGGTAGCCAACAGAACTTCTATTATATGTTTGTTAGGGCAGGGAGAGTCATCCTGTGGGGATGGGGTAGGTCTGTTCCCCAGATCCCCAGAGCAGCAGGCATAAACGGAGTCACATTATGATGACTTATTCAACAGTCGTCAGCAAGGGCCAGGGCCAAAAGATCACGAAAACAGAATCTTCAACAGTGTGGAATAGAGAAGGGAGTAGGTAAACGCTCTCAGTCCACGGCCATGCCACAGCAGTTAATCATAGGGCAACAGGTCGATCGGATGATCTTTGCAGATGCAGAGCAGCAGGAGGATTTTCATGATTTGATTTCTTCCAAGAAACATAATGGGGTAGGGGAAAGGATGAGAGAGGGAGAGATGAAACGGGTCATTAAAACCCACACGTTGCTATACACATTGAGTATCTGTCAAAGCACTTGCTTTCTGCTCTACTGGTTTAGCAGTTTATGTCTATCACATGGCTCAAACATCAGTTTAAATGGCCTTTCATTGCTGCTAAATTATCTAGTGATTGCAATTACAAAAAACTATGACAGCTTTCTTTGACACCATCTTCCTCCCTGTGTTGAGCCTGTGGTCTCACTGAGTGCATCTATACCAATATTCAGTGACGCAACCACTGAGCTGTGAAACGTGGGTATCGGGTCTCCTATATGTAACAAACCTCAGAGTGTCCTTTTAGACTACAGTGTGGACGATTTTGATCATTTGATTGGATGCAATCATTTAAAATATCCTTTTGTAATTCTGGTAATTATTTTTGATACCATGAAAAGCTACTTTCAAAAGACTGGAAGTCAACATCATGAGTTACAGGAAGTCTCAACCCACCCATTCTTGTGATTTTTTTTTAAAGTGGTCATTTTTTCAAAGTTTTCCTTTGAACATTGATTGCTTTTTCACTCATTTTCAGTCCAGTCCTTGCACCTGACCATTTCCAGAGGAATATTTTTAAGCGCTTTGTTAACACAGACCTTTGAATCATTCAATCATACAAAAGGCACCTAACTCAAGGGATGAATCAGTTTTGTCTACCCATAACAGACAACTTAGCAAAAAAACAATTTTAAACTGTATCTTTAGCAGTAACTAGCAACCTGTCACAAACACAATTTGCTCACTCCCATTTCTTTAGTTGAATCCATGGAAAACGCCAACCATAACACAGTTTGACAGGCATAAAATAGCATTTTTGCACCAACAACCTGATTCCCAAAGAGTTATTTACTTTTTTTTTTTTTTTTTTTTTTTATTAAAATTTTGTTTTTTTTTTTTTTTTTTGGGTTTT
>VUQH01038347.1:0-11335 GCA_015106775.1 Etroplus canarensis | reverse complement strand
GGCAAAATTTTGTCATGGAAATCACTGTATGGGCTCAGGAAACCTTTCAGAAATGGGGGGGGGGGGGTCTGTGAACACAGTTTGCTGTGTCATCCACAAATATACACTACCAGTCAAGAGTCTGGACATGCTTGGCCATAGTGGAGTATGGCCAAACATGTCCAAACTTTTGACTGGTAGTGTATATGCTTTTTAATGCTGCGTGGTTGGGCGTTTTAACATAGAATTCTATAGGGACTGACTCCGTTTCGTAACTACCCTCAGGTGGCCATTAAAGAAACTGCAGTTTTGGCATTTGTGAGCTGGCTTCACTCTTCAGCCCCTGAGGTTGCTGCTTGGTGTGACTGTGTCTTGCTGTGAGCTTTACTTGGGGAAGTAGAAAAGCATCCTGAACTGATTCTCTCGAAATTCCCCGTATAAAATTGGCTTTATATTCCTTAAAATGTTGTACTGTTCTTTTCAGAATGGTAAATAGCATTTGGGCATTATATTTACATACTAGTGGATGTCACAGCAGGAAACAGAGCTGTCTTCACGCCAAGCCTCAGGAGAATATGAGTTTTCCTCTGCTAGCGATGCATCTCTGCACATAGCTCACTGGAATAACTCCTGGCTTGGCTTTGGTGACTTTGGCTGCCTGAGTTGATGTGATTTACTCCGGGCCTCCAGCTGATGCTCTCCGCATTATTTGTCAACACAGCCGAGCATTACTTATTAATGAGTTCTTCATGCTTTATTAAACTTACTGTCATAACACCTCATCAGGGACCGCGCAGGGAGTCCGCTCGTCCTCCTCCCTCTGGTGAAAAATAACTCTGTCAAGCTGAAACCTGAAGTTGTTTATCTCTCATATTTACTCCGTTCTGTTCCCGGGATGTGACGTGCCGCTGATTACAGAGCCCCAGGCAAGCTAGATCAAACTTTAAAGGATGGAGCTGCTTGCCAAAAGCAGAACTTGATGATGTGTGCTGGCCATCTTAGAGGAGGCCGCGTAACTTCAGAGTGTGTTTGCATCAGTCAGCCGGGCAGGCAGGGCATCAGCTCTGGCTCGCTCACTCATCACCATTTATCTTCCCCGTTGATGTCCATTTACAGAGCTTCACGCCTGATGATTTCAGCAATCTAAAGTTATCACCTGCTCGACAGCAAGTGCCGTTATGCCAAACGGGCCCGGTGCCCGCCAACACAACCGCAGCCACTGTTGTCGTCCACACCCTGCATGGCTTGCCATTTTTTTTTCCAGGGCAGGCCTCTCCTCCTGCGTCCCCTGCAGAGTTGTCTCCTGCAGGGCTGCTGTCATCTTTATGGATGTCACGCGTGCACGACTACAACATCGACGCTCTGAGAAGTCCTCCAGGGGAGCCTCAGTGCCCGGGCCAAATTATGTGAATCCCAGCCTTAAAGATCCAAGCGTGGCTTTATGCCAGCTCAGTGGTGTCAGTCTGTGTTTTTCTAATACACTTACTCCTCTGTTTAATCCACTTCAAAACCCAGTGGGTTGATATCCTCAAAGCGTGTGCGCGTCACCGCTTGAATCGTGTTTATCTGCAGTGCTGCAATGCAAGCACCTGGACGTACATGTACAGCGACAGAACAGGTGTGATCCGATTTCACCGAACGCATTTACAAAGACAAAAAAGGATATAATCTCGTCTTTACCTGAATCCGGCTCGCTGTTGCGCCGTCTCAGCTCGAATGATCAAAGACAAGGAAAACAAGCTAATTGGCACTCCCCGGAGACTCCGAGCTGGAGGATAGATCCAGCCTGTCTCCAAACAGTAAAAATATTCTCTTTGAAATTATGCAGTGAAAAAGTTTGTACAGTGTGTCATTTAAACGGGCTATTTAAAGATGAAACCAGATGGGGTTCTAAAATATGTTGTTGTTATCCTAAGTTTTCGCTGAACTGGCACATTGCAGAATTGAAGTCACGCTCTGCAGTGAAGGAACGTCCCGTACAATCAGTTCGAAAAGTACTCGGATCTCCTTGCTTCCTGCACACCAAATTTTCCAACATGTTCTCATGATGGAGTCAAGTGATGTAATTTTGTCAGACACCAGCTGCTTATCACCATTACGCACAAGGTGTCTTTTGAAGTCGGTGCCTTGATGTACTGGCTGGAGCATTATTTGTACAAAGTCTGCGTTAAAATGAAGGGGTAGTGGTGGCAAAGTTAGTAATTGATTCAAACCTCTTAATTTAGCTCAAGAACAGACCACAGTTCATGGTAAACAAAAAAGATATGGACAAAAGTGTTGGGTCACCTACAGGAGTTTTTATCCATTCTAAATCTATAGGCATTACTATGGAGTTTTTGGCCATTCATCTAGAAGAGCATGTTTGAGGTCAGACACTAATGTTGACTCATCTTTGTTCTAGTTCATGCCAAAGGTGGCAGATGGGGTTGAGGTCAGGGCTCTCTGCAGCCCAGTCAAGTTTTTCCACGCCAAATTAATCCAACCATGCCTTTATGGACCTTGCTTTGTGGTACAGTCATGCTGGAACAGAAAAGGGCCTTCACACAACTTTTTCCACAAAGTTGGAAGCATAGAATTGTCCAAAATGTCTTGGTGAGCTGAAACATTAAGATTTCCCTTCACTGTATCGAAGGGGCCCAGGCCAACCCCAGAAAAAACAACCCCACAGCATTATTCCTCCCCCACCAAACTTTACATTTTGTAGAATGCAGTCGGGTAGGGAATGTTCTCATGGCGTTCACCAAACCTGGACTCCCCCATCACACTGCTTGCTAGAGCTGTACATGTTTCCACTGCTCAGACATTGACACTGGCATAGTGCTTGGTGATATGAGCCTTGGATGTAGCTATTCAGCCATGGAAACTCATGCCATGATGCTCCCCGCACACAGTTTTTCTGCTGATGTTAATGCCAGAGGAGGTTTTTAACTGCAGTTAATGAGTTAGCAGAGTGCCGGCGTCTTTTATGCACTACGCATCTCAGCACTCCACAACCCTGCACTGTAACTTTACTACTTTACTACCACATTGTGGCTGAGTTGTTGTTGTTCTTAAATGGCTCTGCTTTGCAGCAATACCACTTTTAACCTGATAGTGGAATATCTAGGATTGAAGAAATTTAAACCAACTGACTTGGTGCAATAGTGACATCCTTTTACAGTACCGCGCTGGAAATCAGTGAGCTCTTTAGAATGATCCATTGTTTCCCAAATGTTTGTAAAGGCAGACTGCATGGCTAGCTGCTTGACTCCGTACACCTGTGGGGAATGGGACTAAATGAAACACCTGAATTTGGTGTTTAACCCTAGAACACTAACGTCAGGTAATTTCCACCTGACCCTGGACCCTGGAACAGTGTTCTAGGATTAAGAGGTGTGTCCCAATTTGTCCATATAGTGTGTATCCCTGTACAACAGCAAGCCTTTACTTTGAAAACTGGGAGTGTCAGCTCTACTTCACGAACACAATAACCTGTTGAATCATACATCAGCACCAAAGGACACTTTGTGTGCAACTCAGACACATCTTTGACAAAAAGCTACATTTGTTGAATTAGGGTGGACTGACCAGTCTACGTCAATATGCTCTTCTGAAAAAGTGAAGCTTATTGTTTTGGTTAAGTTTTATTTTTCTTTTTATAAATTTTTGCAAATGTGTTTAAAATCAAAACCTAAAAAAAATAATTTATTCTGAAAAGTGTTTCAACCTTTAAATCAGCACCTTTTAGAATCCAGTCTGGCAGTAGTTCAAGCTTTCACCTCTCATAACTGTTGTAGTCCTGGATCATGCTCTTTCCTTGAAGGCCCCCACCCAGAAACCAAAGTATTTGTATTTTACCCAGCAACCTTTTTGGAATTGGGGTTGTAGATGAACCGGCATCAGCTTCGGTGCCACCACAATTAAAGTAGTGTTCTCAGCTTAGCCACCCTTATGAAGACTGTCTAACTCCACCACTTTACAGGGTCCGAAGCACCTCTAGGTCTTGCATTCATGCTCTGATCGATCAGAGCCGCGCAGGAGTGACTGGAGTGATTTTGCTCTTGTGACTGATCTGTGATGTTCAGTGTATAATGGTTGCTGCCACATTACCCTCTGACAAAAACACAGGTCTGGAAAAGATCAGTAGACAACCCCATTTTCCAAATCTCTCTAATATGGTATGATGAACTTGGGATATTGTTCAGTTATAATGTAAATATGTGCCATTTGTAGTGATGGGCTAAAACGTGCAGAGGCACAGATGTGCACTATTATGTGCATAATGCAAGTTGTTTCCTTGCAGGCAACCCACAAGAAAAGGATTGACAACTTGAGGTCCTGTGCCTCATTGCCTCTGGGGCTGCTTTTCAGAAAAACGGGACAGTTCAATGGATGCGCTAACATCTTTTGTCATCACAGAGATGAACTGCTCTAATATAGTGTAGTTTGATGTTGGATCACATGATGGCAGCACCTAAGGCATTTTATGCACCTTCTAGACCTAAAAAATGTCAAAGCATCATTTATGGTTAAACAAACTGGTCTTTACCCAAGTTCCCCAAATTTTTGTTAGATATCTCTTCTGATTATGAGGCGGATTTTGTATACTGTAGTTTTCTGCCTTGGTTATATTAAATGAGTTTTGGCTCAGATATCTTGTGTGAGCCCCAAATTATTGGGGTTCAGACTAGTCTATATTGTCCTGGGCTGCATATATAGGAGATAAACTCAACACCAATCCCAGCAGATCAGCTTTTCTCGATGCCAGTCTACATCAGCTGGGGGATCCTGTCAGGAATTGAGGTTTCAGACCCAGAAAACAGACTGAACTCAGGCATCAAAAGTCATACAGGTTCATTTGAGGGAATGTGGTCAGGGAGCAGGAAGGTAGATATGAGCAGATCCAATCCAACAGTGTTTCTGCAGCTTGAGAATATTAAGAGGCAGAGAGTGGGTCACGCAGGTTCCAAGTATCCAAGAGAGTGATCTGAGGTCCTGAGAGGAGAGAGGAAGAGGGGTGAGTGCTGGGCAGACTTAACAGAAGCATACGGACCGACAGAGAACTAGCCTGGCTTATTACTAAACTGTAGCTACACTCTGACGGAGACTTCAGGAGTCTGCAGGGCTTATATTCATAGAAGATGGCAACCAGCTACAGGCGTGTAGGTGTGCCCACACCTTCACGTACCTGGACTACGCAGAAGATTAGCCTGACCCAACCCCAAAGAGAGAAGTGAGAACGATAGAAGGCAGGGGACCATGACAGATCCTTGTGCACATCTATCTGGCAAATCTCTTAGAAAATGCTGTATATAAACTGTTTTAGTCTGTCTTCAGCTGCTGATGCCTCTGCAAGCCACTTTGTAACCCCGCTGCTGACTTAATCAGTGTCTTATCTCTTGTCACTGATGCCTGCTGTGGCTTACGGTTTTCATGTACCTAGAAGTGCATATGTTTGGGGAGGTCGAAGAACAGAGCCGTACATCACTAAATATCAATTATTGCAACTAACAATCCCTGTCTCTATACAACTGCTGTGAGAACTTGATTTGTACTGCCGGTAGCAAGTCAAACTCCGTTTCTGGTGGGCGTTGGTCTCGTTCAGGCCTGCCCTTTGTCACAAATTCTGTTCATAACTTTCATGGACAGAATTTCTAGGCCCAGCCAAATGACAGGGGGTATCTGTTTTTGGTGGGTTTGAGAGCATCTCTCTGCTTTTTACAGATCTTGTGGTCCTTGTGGATTCCTCAGGTGGCGACCTCCGGTACGCACTGGGGTGGTTTTCAAACAAGTGTGAAGCGGCTGGTATTAGACTTAGCACCTCCAAGTGTGAGACCATAGTTCTCAGCCAGAAAAGGGTAGAGTGCTCACTCCAGGTTGGAGTGAATGGGGGAGTATCTTGTGATTTTGTTCATAAGTGAGGGGAGAGTGGAGCAGGAGGTTGACAGACTGGTTGGTTCCGTGTCTGCAGCGATGAGGATGGTGTGCCGGCCTGTAGTGGTGAAGACAGCGTGAAAGCGAAGCCTGATGATTTACCAGTCAATCTTGGTTCCTACCCTCACCTATGGTCACAAGCTTTGGTTATTAACTGAAAAAGTCAGATCACCAACACAAGCGACCCAAAGGAGTTTGCTCCAGACTGTGGCTGGGCTCTCCCTTAGAGACAGGAGCTCAGTCATTGGTTGGGGCTGAAAGTAGAGCTACTACTCTTCCACATCGAAAGGACCTAGCTGAGGTGGTTCAGACATCTAACTAGAATGCCTCCTAGGTGAGGTGCCCCAGAACATGAATGGATGGATGGATGGATGGATGGACGAGTGGACTAACAGTCCCATTAAAGTGCACCAAACAGAACTGATATATATTTCAGCAGGTGCGTGTCAGATTAGGTGGTTATCTTGGGATTAATTCTCAAAGTATAGAAACATGGTGGTGTAATAGTTGAGTCCCAACTGTAGATTGCATCTTTCATGGCCTGTGTGATGTCAATCAGTTGCAGTTCTGAAAACAGGACTGCAAGGACTAATAGGGGCATGTGCTGGATCTTTATCATTTCTCATTTCGTCTTTTTGTCTCAGTACACCGACTTCTTAATTTCAAATGGACTTGTGTAGAATTTCTCATATATTCAAATTTTCTTTTGTTGAGTTTTGTATAAGTTCATGACACATTTTGATAGAAACCAGTCTTTGTTCTGTGAAGAGCCGTCGCATATCAAGGTGCACTCCATGGATTTGAGTATATAAAGACCCCTCTGTCTGTCAGGCTGTAAGAAAAGTCTAGTTAATGGTAGGAGCTGTGCTGTGGGATGGGCTGTAAAAATGAGCGATGATAGTCTGGTGGTGGCAATAAGCCAACTGACAACCGCCGAACCCTAATAAGAAGTAAAAATTTGTTTATACAAGCATACTCCTATTGTCTAAGTGCCTCTCCTGCCATTCTAGACCCACAGGTAAGGGCAAGTTAAGAGAGCACTTTAAGTTGCCACTCATTTATCATCTGTGTGAGCAAAAACAGGCAAACATAAAAGGCCCGACTGCCTTCTTAGTTCTAATGAGCCTAAATGGGTCTAAATGTCATGGAACAAGAGCAGCTGCGGGAGCCTGGCAGGCCGCTGTCATAGTGGTAATAGTTGACTGGCACATACAGTCTGCCACGGGAGCCGGGCAATTACGTGGGCAGACAAACTCCCTTATCTCTAATGAACACTTGCAGTAGCTTTAAAAGCTTTCACATCTGTCCGAGCAGGGAGGGTGCAGAGAGGGGTTTCTAGACGTCTCTTAGCGTCACGCAGTCTCCTCTGAACTGCTTCAGTAATCTGTCTTTTGAGAGAATGTGGGCAGCTGATCGTTACTCTTGAGGGTTTTTTAAAGGTTGAATACAAAGTTTGGGCACCAAGCGGTAATCTTGGTCTCTAGTCTCTTAAAAGGTTCCCTTTTCATGCCAAACACATCATTCTCTTAGATTAGTCTGCTGATGGAGCAGCTTCTCTTACTATGCCATACTATGCAGAAACAAATCGTCCCCTTATGTCTAAAAGGTCATCCCACAAGTTCATGCATCCTCACTTGAGATCTCAGAATCACTTCCGGCATCTCATTTTGATATGGAGCTCTGTGATTCATTTGGTGATAGAAATTTTAGAACTTTGCAGGCAAGGATGGCATTTTCTGACACAGCTAGCTGTTAGTCAGCTACATCAGTGAGAAATGCTATCCGCACGCAGCATCACTTAGTGACAAAACATGAACCGACCCGAGTTTCAGTTCTCTCATGGACCAAATATAGTGTCATTCAGGTTTTCTATTGGACGGGCAACTTTGCCAAGGACAGTGGTTGGCCTGAAGCCATATAAGCGTATGCTCAACCCATGCCTCATTGGTGGATATTTATGTGGAGTTAAATAATTGTTTGTTTTACATGTTCATGCATCAGTCAAGCAGTCTTATATTCTACAGGTGGTGGTGGAACTTTAACCCCTTCAAATTAGGGCTGTGTGATAAGACCAGAATATCAAATCCCAGTATAAGTAATCTCATATCCTGATAATGATATGTATCACGACGTAGTACATTTTCTGCAAATAAATATTATTGTAAAAATACCAACTGTAAACATGGAACTTTTTAAGCTTAGACTGTAGCCGTGAATGAAGTTTCTGCCTGCGTCCATGTAGTGCCGTGTAAGATTGCAAACGGTTATCCAAATGATGAATAATATTGCAGTAAACAGCAGAATTTTGTGCTAGTTGGGACCAGAAGTGCTAGTCAATTAAACAGTGTTCCTTTTACATTATTGTGTAACGGCAGTTAGCCAGTTGGATCAATAAAGTTATGACTCCGCCCTGCAGCCCTGACAGCTGGCTGCACCTCTCTCTATCCCTGTGATGGGAAGTTCTATGCAAGTGATGGAAAGTCAGACTAGCAGCGTAGGACAGATCTGCAGCACTTAGCGGAGAACGCAAAGTTGTACGTTGGCTGGGTCAAGATTAAACTGACATATCCATGCAACCGAAGCGATGTGTAACCACGGTCTGCACAGCTGCTGCTAGCACTGCCAACATTAGCCATACTCTAATCTGATGTTGTATGTGTGCAACATTACACAAGGCCTATCAAAAGCATTCACCCCCCATTAGATGTGTCACCCTTATATTGCTTTAATAAATTAAATCATGGTCAATATAATTTGGTTCTTTTGATTAGAATTTGCAAAAAAAAAAAGCTTCTTTCATGCCAAAGTGAAAACAGAGTTTTACTAACTAATGTCACATAATTAAAAATATATAAAGTAAAATAAATGTTTGCATAAATATTCACCCTCTTTAGGTCAGTATTTAGTAGATGTATCTTTGGCTGCAATCACAGCACTGAGTCTGTGTGGATATGTCTCATTCAGGCTGGCACATCAGGACAGCGCAATTTTTCTCCATTCTTGCTTGCAAAACAGCTCAAGCTCTGTCAAGTTGCTCAGGGATCAAGCATGAACAGCTCTTTTAAAATCCAGCCACAAATTCTCGATTGGATTGAAATCTGGGCTTTGACTTGGCCAATCCACAACATTCACCTTGTTGTGTTTGGACCATTTCTGTGTAGCTTTTGTTGTGTGTGCTTGGGGAAGTTTTTTTGCGTGAAAATAAATCTTCTCCAAAGCCGTAGTTCTCTTGCAAATTGTCAGATCATTCTCCAGGATTTGGTGATGTTCTTCTGCATTCATGTTCCCCTCTACCTTTACAAGCCTTCTAGGACCTGCTGCGGAGGAGCATCCCCAGAGCATGATGCTGCCACCACCATGCTTCACAGTGAAGATAGTGTGTTTGTGGTGATGTGCAGTGTTTGGTGTTTGCCAAACACAGCGTCTAGTCTGATGGCCAAAAAGCTCAATTTTTGTCTCCTCAGACCAGAGAACCTTCTTCCAGTTGATCTTGGAGTCTTCCACATACCTTTGGGTGAATTCCAGGAGCCATTTCATATGAGCTCTTAATGATCCATCTTAATGATGGATTTGACTGAACTCTATGAGATGTCCAGTGAGTTGGAAATCTTTTTGTAGCATCTCCTGACTTCTGCTTTTCAACCATTTTTTTTCTCAGAGTTGCTTTGAGTGTTCCTCAGTTGTAGCAGGAATACTGATGAAGCAGAGAGTGGACCTCCCAGACACTGGTGTTTTTATACTGCAGTCACTTGACACACATCAGCTGCACTCAGGTGATCTCCATTTCACTAATGGTGACACTGCTAGAATCAAGTAGCTGGGCCTCTGTTGAATTAGGTTACTCCCTTTAAAGGGGGTCAGTATTTATGCAAACATGTATGGCTCCTGGAATTCACCCAAAGGTATGTGGAAGACTCCAAGATTAATTATCATTAGTTTGTAAAACTCTGTTTTCACTTTGACATGAAAGAAGCTTTTTTTGCAAATTCTTGTCAAAAAAGCCAAAATATATTGATCATGATTTAATTTATTAAAGCAATAAAAGGGTGACACATTCAAGGGGGTGAATGTGTTTATGGGCACTGTATATGGTACAAAATGATGCACACTTCAGCAACATTTAGAACTCCATTATCAAAGAATGAATTGTTTCAAATCACACATGTATTCATTTTATGACCAGTGTTTAAAAATTGACAAGAACTGTGAATATTAACAGAGCTGTACAGGTTGCATTAGGCAGACATAATAACTCTTGCCAGAGTTCTTTAGTTGCCATGATCATGGCTGCATTCTTCAACAGTAAATGGGAAGACAGCTATATCTCTCTCCACTGATTTTGTGCTACTGACTTCACACAAAGTAAATTAACCCCAAGAAATGGCTAATGCCATCAGCTCAGTGGAACCAAAGTGACATCAAATGCAAATTGAATCTGTCTGAAAAGTTGAATACATTCAAAAAATTGTAATAATAATTCTGTTTTTCACTTTTTTCACTTGGGAACAGTGGAGCACGTTGTGAACACTAATGTACTGTCAGGTATGATTCAAGAGGAACATAAAGTCGGACTCGAGGTTCTAAAAATCCCTGATGCGTCCTAACACTAGCAGCCTGCACTATGAACCACGTTCAGCACACCCATATCCTTTTGTTTCTGGACTGCTGTGGCTCATCTCTGTACCTTTTTGCAAATTCCAATCTGGCTTCCTGTTTTGTCTGTTCGATGATGCTTATAGCCACGATACAGCTATTCTCTAAGTCTCCTGCTGACAGTGGGCTGTGATATTTCCACCCCTGCTCTTTGGAGGTTCTTCATGATGTTACAGACTGTTTGGGGGTTTTTCCTCACTGCTCTCACCGTTTGTCTGTCATCAGTTGTTGTTTTCCTTGGCCGCCCAGTTTGATGCCTGTTGCTCAGCACACCAGTGGTTTCCTTCTTTTTCAGGACACACCAAATCATGGTACTGGCTATGCCAAGAGATTTTGAAACACCTCAGCTTCAGAATGGCATGCTTTTCAATTTCAGTGCAGTTTCAGTTTATGTATTTATATAGCACCAAATCACAACACATAGGTTATCTCAAGGCATTTAGCACAAAGAGCGGGTCAGGACCACACTCCGCAAGAGCCCAGCAGAATCCTCCATGAGTAAGCACAATGGCAACAGAAGCAAGGAACTACTTCTCTTGAGCAGTCATCTTCCTCGGCCGGCTTTTCTCCCATAAACAACTCTCTGGTCTTAATGTTGGTCTGTCCTACACTCTTAACTGTACCGTATTTCCCCAATAGAACACGTCTCTCTCAGAGTGCAGGCCTGCTTGTGGCTCCTAACGTTTTTAAAAGTAGAATGGGAGGCAGAGCCTTCAGCTATCAGGCCCCTCTCCTGTGGAACCAGCTCTCAGTTTGTATTCAGGAGGCAGACACCCTCTGTACATTTAAG
>VUQH01038346.1:0-18364 GCA_015106775.1 Etroplus canarensis | reverse complement strand
TGCATGCGTAATAGTAAATAATTCACTGTCAGCTGCACTGCAAAGGGGTCCTAGTGGAGAGAAAGCAGCCTCGCTCATCATTCCTGCAGTGTGCATCCTGGCAGCAGCTCTTGACAGGGACACAGAAAAAGATTGCACAGATCCAGGGAGGCTGCAGAGCACCCGCACACACCGAGGACACACAGAACTACCCTTATTCCTCCTCCTCTCTGCCTTCCTTTCTCTCTCACCCATATCTCATCTCTCTGGTCTGCTGGGGTTGCAGGCAGGCTGACCATCGCCTCTCAACAAGCCACTTACTACTGAGGTGAAACTTTTAAGAAGCTCACTCAGACACCTTCCCATTCCTTCTGACCAAGGATGCTGGAGATTGGAGTGAGATGGGTGAGGCTGGGCTGTTTGTTGGTTCTTTGTCTGTTTCTCTGGCTGCCAGGGGAATCAAACGCTAGGAGAGCCCCTAAGATACCCCGCTGTCCTGCAACCTGTTCCTGCACCAAAGACAGTGCCTTCTGTGTGGATACTAAGGCTATCCCCAAGAGCTTCCCCCCTGGAATCATCTCTCTGTGAGTCCAGCATTCATGTGTTTGCCTTTTGCTCACCAGAAGCATCTTTTTTATAACCTCTGTAAAGTCTCGGCAGGCTGGTACAGATGGCTACATCACTGATGTCACCCTGCATTATGTAATGATGCTTGCCTTTCACTTACTGTAAAGTGAATAAAGGTGTGTTTCCTACTGATCTTTGCTTGATGCAGTGTGCCTCTGCATTGGCAGAATTACATAACAATGATAATAATGTCCCTTTGCAGTGCTAGTATGATAAACTTAGTTGAGGGAGCGCAGCAGCAAAATCCTGTCAAGCTCTAGGGAGGAATACTAACAATAGCTTCCCTCTCTCACTGCAGGAGACCTGCTTCTCCTCTGAGAGATTTAATCTTGAAGAGAGCACAGAGATCTGCTCGGTAAATGGAGCACAAATAATGAGAAGGGAAAGCTTGACTGGGGCAAGGTTATGTTTTGCTGAGAAGGTTACAAGGCATTGTCTTTCATCTGATGTTAACCTCCATCACTGGTGAATTGACTATTGAGTTTAAACAAGGGAATTGAAGAGTACATGCTGGTGGTGGTGCCCTTGTTTAACAACAGAAAAAGTAAAATTATAAACTTGAGTGTCCTAGTTTTTAAAAAAGATGCTGCCACTCCTGAAATTCAGACAGGAAGCACAGATGTGTCTTGAAAGAAGATGGGCTTTTAAGAGGACTAAAAAATGGCAAGGTAACTGTTAGAAATATGACAATTCCCACACTAAAACACATGATGGAAGGCTGGCAAGTTTTGGCAACGTCTTTCTAATCTATATCCTGCCATCAGTGTGACACATCTGATGATATCTGATGTTGTTTGTCTAAACAGGACGATGGTGAATGCAGCTTTCACTACAATCCCAGAGGGAGCTTTTTCACACCTTCACTTGCTGCAGTTCCTGTAAGTGCTCCAACCACGCTACATCAACTGCACACCATAACCAGTGGATTCACGAGCTGCCAGTGCACAGCTATTCCCTATTTTAAAAATGCTTCACACAATTTTCTGTCACACAGGTATGTTTTCATAAAGCATGGAGGCATCTTTTGTTTTGCGGTGACAATGAAAGGACTTCAGCCACTGTACTAGAAATGAATGGTTATTGAAAACAGTGGTGACAGCGCAGTAATAAGGGTTAAGTGGCTCTGTATCAGGGTCATTGCCAATGACTGAGTCCCTTCACTTGTGCTCTTCCACACAAAGGGTCTTTATGTCTCCAGATGCAATCGTGATTGTGTGTTCATTTGCTTGTGTGCATTTGTGTTTCTGTTTATTGTCCAAATGTATCACTGTTCACAGCTTCTTCCTTACACTTAGATTTCTACACTGAATTGGGACAAATTATTTTATGATGGCAGGTCATTCGCTTTTTTAGATACATGAAATGGCAACCAGTTGCTTTGATGATTCTCTGTCACTGGACATGCATACTTATGCTTAAATTCTTCTTTTTATATTTATATAGTGTAGGATTTGTATAATTTATATTTAATGGTGTGTTTTTTGTGGTGCTACGCTGCTGCTGGAGTTTTTAATTTCCCAAAGGGAACCTCCCAAGGGATCAATAAAGATCTATCTATCTATCTATCTATCTATCTATCTATCTATCTATCTATCTATCTATCTATCTATCTATCTATCTATCTACCTATCTATAAATAACATTAACAATATAATTCCTCCTGTCTGCAGGCTCTTGAACTCCAACACATTCACTGTGATCGCAGATGATGCTTTTGCTGGTCTGGCTCAACTGCAGTACCTGTGAGTGTCTTACTTAAAACTGCTAAATGCACCTTTTAAATCATTTGTATTTACTTAATTTAGTCTTACAACAGTAATATGCTTTTGAGTCACATGCTTCATTCAAAAACACTGATTTCACTGTTAGTTCCTTACTGCCCTATATGTACTGACAAAAAAAGCTATGTTTTGTTTCGATTTGAAAACAATAATTTGTGTTATTTTATTCACTCAATGATGTGAATAAAAGTAACCTGAACAGTAAGATTTCTGGGGTGAACTCTGCAGTATGGTAAAGACTGCCAAAAATAAAACAGAAGATAAATTCTCCCATGACAGAGAGTGCTTTGCCTCTGCAGCGTGATAAAGCTGAATATGCCATCTGTGAATTGATGAGCTTTAGAAAGTCATTAGCTGATGGCTTGGGGTGTGCAGCTTTCCATGAGGGCCATGCCTCAGGCTTCTCACTGTGTGGCTTTGGCTGCTGCCCAGCCATCAAGCCCCTGCATCACTACCACTAACATCGCTACCTGCTGTGAATGCTAATAAAGTTATATTTTCATATCCAGCCATAGAGTCTGCACATGATGTACAGTATGTCCTCAGCTATCAATAGACAAAACCACTAGAGGATCAAATGATGCTGACACCCGCCCTTTACAATACTTGCCTCACTCAGTGTGGATTTTTATTACATAAAACAAAGACATTAACTGAGCTTTTACCATTTTGTCTTTTTTGCAGTAATAAACTTAAGTGCTGATAAGAATCAGTCAAATAGAATATAAAAATAATAAATGGTTTATCTGTATAGTCAGATTTGTTGTTAAAAATATAGCATCCATTACCATTTAAGTGTTAATCCACCAGATCCTGCAAACCCCGCTATGAGTGAAATCACTGCTTCATTGCTCCTGCTGTACTCTGGCACTGACAGCATAGCCTCCTTTCCAAAAGGAATGACTTTCTATAATACTGCTTGGATTTCAGAGGTTACCAACACTGTGTGACCTATGACTAATTTGTTCTTTCTTCAGGTTCATTGAGAATAATGACATCCAGGATCTGTCAAAGTATACCTTCAGAGGACTTAAATCGCTGACTCACCTGTGAGTATTTTTTCCTTGTGACATGGAGAAACCCTGTCGGTCAAAGAACCTGTCACTTACATCACAACTAAGCTAAACTCTATACATTTTTAAACTGACACAACCAATTACAAGCAACTACAACTCTGGTTTTTCAGCTCTCTCTCAAACAACAACCTGCAGCAGCTGCCCAGAGATCTCTTCAAACATCTAGACATCCTCACAGATCTGTAAGTGTGACCACACTGAAATCTAAACAGTGTCTAACATCTCGAGATCTTTGAGTATAGTGTTGTCTATACTCTTAATATAGAGTATTAAATTGTTTTCTCTTCATTTTTTTCCCTTCGGGTTTGAGAAAACATATATGAATAAGTCAGACAATAATTAAGAATAACGCTTGTAAGGTCTGGTATCTTGGGGAGGGACGGGGTGGCAACATTGTATGTTTGTGTGTTTATCTGTCCGAAAAATAATAAAAATACTTGGATATAACATCTCGAGAGGTTTGACTCTAAAGCGTGTCACTACAAAACAGTGGTTTGCTCCAGTTCCCTGAGGGTTTAGTGGAGTACCACACTCCAGTCAGACAGTCTGTAGAGCTGTCTGACTGGAGCGTAAGGTTTGCTTCTGTTTCAATTCTAGTTCAAAACATGCATTTTTTTGATAAGTTTGATTTTCACTCTACTGAAAAGGAGATTCGGAAGATTTATTTTTGAGCATTTGAGGCTGAACCAAGTATATTTTCTCTGGTCCCTTACCTGTTGCTTAGAGACCTGCGTGGGAACTCTTTCCGCTGTGACTGTAAGATCAAGTGGCTGGTTGACTGGATGGAGAAGACCAACACTTCTGTTCCTGCCATCTACTGTGCCAGCCCCTTTGAATTTCAGGGACGCAGAATCCATGATCTTGCTCCACGAGACTTCAACTGCATCAGTGCAGGTTTAACTTGAATCCTTTTTATCACTGATTGTTTATCAAAAGTTGACGCCATGACAAAACTCTGTGAGATGCTTCTCCCTCTTGGTTTAAAAGTATCATCTCTCTGGTTCCTCCTCCTACAGATTTTGCTGTGTATGAAACCTTCCCTTTCCACTCCGTGTCAGTTGAATCTTATGAGTTCAATGGAGACCAGTTTGTGGCTTTTGCTCAGCCTGATTCAGGGTTTTGCACTCTGTATATATGGGACCATGTGGAAATGGTATTCAGGAGGTTTCACAACATTACTTGTAAGTTGCCGAGTATGAAAACATAGGACTGTACAGTACTATGTTCAGAAATTAATCCTCATGGCTTTTGGCTTCTGTGTGTCTCTCTTGAAGCTCGTTCTGCTGTTTACTGCAAGCCAGTGGTGATTAACAACACACTTTACATGGTCGTGGCTCAACTTTTTGGTGGATCTCATATATACAAGTAAGGTTTGTAAGTTATTTCTCACAAACAGCTAGTGGCTTGTTACATTCATCCAGAGTATTAAACATGAACGGCTAACTACAGTACACTTTTTTTGCTTTTCTATTGAAGGATTGACATCACTAATCTTTGTAGGGTAAATATGAAGCCCAAGCACACACAAGTAGCTTACCTTAGCATGCAGGGGAGACTGCAGACTGCAGAGTCAGTGGAGCTTTACTGAATACAGCAACACCACTAGGTCCAGCCACAGCCCCAGCTCAGGCCCCAGGGGACAAAATTGCAATTTTTGTCTTCAGGGTTTTCTGACACTTGGTTAAGATTATGAACAGGTGTATTTTTTACCCAAAACAATGATCCTTTTTTAAACCTTACTATGTAGTTTTGTTGCCTAAACCTAACCAGGTGTTTCTGGTACTTTAACTCACCCAAACTGTGACTGAACACTGAAAAAAAGAGATTTAAAAAAGTGAAAAAATATAACTTTAACTTTAGGTTTTTAGTGGTATTTAGCCCCCAGTTTGCTGAGTGAATACATGTATTCAAGCCATTCATCCACCATAACTTCAACCTAATGCGTCACTCTATACACTACCTGTCCTGATTTCCCAAAGCCTTTCTGGCAGAATGCCATATGCATCAACAATAAACCAATTCTTCATTGTTGTTTTTAATAATAGGTTTAAGTACTATCTGAGGGATGGCTTATGTATACATTTAAAGTCAATGAGAGGTACCTGAGTGAGCATTTATGAGAGCAGTTCCCCAGGCGTACCTATAAGAATAAAGCTTCATAAAGTTCAGAGTGCAGTTGGACTAGCTCAGGATCCATTAGGCTCTGCAGTGACCACCTAAAAGGCAGAACAAATAATTAACCCACCTCTGACTGCTGAGGCAAGCAACACTGTCCTCTAGCTATGTGGTCAGTGGTTAGATAAGCTGAATAATGTGGCAGCTCCAAAGGTGCCAGATGGGTCAGAGCTGTCAGGTTAGTGGTAAGCTATCAGTAACAGTGAATGTTCAGAAGTGTGACCCACAGTTTGTTAGAATTTTTTTTCTTTGCCTTGGGAAAGTAAAAGAGTCTCATCACATCAGTGTGAAGGCTGGAGCAAATCATGCCAGATTACAGCAATCTGTCACACCAGCATGCCTGCAAGGCTAAGCCGACTTGCTGCTCTTAAGTTATCTGAGATGCGATGTGAGGCAGTGAACCTCTAATCTAACTTTTAATAAGAAACCTACGAAAAACGAATAATTGTGAAAATCTTTGGGAACGAACTGACAGCATTTCTGCTAACACAGGTGGGAAGAGGACCCACAGCGCTTTGTAAAGATCCAAGACATTGACACCAGTCGGGTGAGGAAACCCAACTTCGTGGAGACCTTCCAGCTGGATGGAGAGTGGTACTTTGTGGTTGCAGACAGCTCCAAGGCAGGCTCCACAAGCATTTATCGCTGGTACAGCAATGGTTTCTACTCCCACCAGTCCCTCCATCCCTGGCATCGAGACACCCATGTTGAGTTCCTTGATGTAGGGGGAAAGCCTCATCTCATCCTCTCCAGCGCTTCTCAACCGCCAGTGGTTTACCAGTGGAACCGAAGCCAGAAACAGTTTGCTTTCCACTCCCAGATCACAGAGCTTGCCGACGTGCAGATGGTTAAGCACTTCTGGGTGAGGAAGGTCCTTTATGTTTGCCTCACTCGCTTCATTGGTGACTCCAAGATCCTACGCTGGGAAGGGCAGCGTTTTGTGGAAATCCAGACTCTCCCCTCTCGGGGCTCAATGGCAGTTTATCCCTTCATTGTGGGCCTCCGCCAGTACCTCATTCTTGGAAGTGATTTCTCCTTCTCCAGGATATACCTGTGGGATGACCTCACTCAGCGTTTTCAACCCTTCAAAGAGCTCAACATGAGAGCCCCAAGGGGCTTCAGTTTTGTGTCTGTGGACAACAAAGACATTCTGCTTGCTGCCAGCTTTAAAGGGAATACCCTGGCCTACCAGCATCTGGTGGTGGATCTCAGTGCCAAGTAGACATGCGAGAGCAACAGGAGGTGTTTCTGGATATTTATCAAATGTGCCAAATAAGCAAAAGACTGTTTTAGCCATGGAAATAAGAGTCTCCCATTTCCTCTGATGTTTCATGTGAGGCAACTAATTAAATGAGTATTTGATTATTTTTTATGCACTCTCCCTTAATATCTGAATGAAATAATATGTTATTTAACGTGCCAAACACAAGTGACATGTCACTGCTGCATCACTGCTTCAGGCAACGTTATTCTGGAATTATTATGTTGTACTAATAGTATGTTGTTCTAATGTGACAATGGGGTGCATGTGCATCTACTGATAATTATATAACTGAGCGTAAAACTGGCGGTTTTCTATCTTTCAACGTGTAGGCTAGATGATCTGTGTAGCAATTTGCATGACACTATATAACTATGTAAAACAAGCTTACACAGCAATAATGTAAGTCCTTTATTATATTTATCTTTATAAATGAGAAATTGGTTTGAAATGGGTGTTTTTTTCTGTATTAATAAGGAAGGGTCAGAGATGGCCTGAGGAGGCATGAGCAAACTGACCACAAAAGTAACTGACTGTGTGAAACTACTTGTGTATTGCTCAGTTTAATTTACCTTTTATGTTATACATTAATTTTACAGAGATATTCTGTGATTTTGTTATGGTGCCAATTTCCCTTCTTTTCATGAATGTGAGACCTAACTGATGGCTGAGTTGGAGAGTTAGAACAACGTCAGAGAATGTGCATTAAAATTCTAAGTTCAGATCCTGTCCCAATCTATGTCTTGTACAGTCGCATACTGTATTAGTTGTTGCTGCGTACATTTGCACATGGCTGGGATGAGGGTATAATTAAATCCTGCTTATGGCCTTCAAATAGTCCTGTGTCTAGTATTTTGCTGTATGTGGGTATGAGTTTAAAAGAGTAACTGCTGTAGCCCCCACGAGTCTCTCTTGTACTTCAGGAGAACCTCCAGCTATACATTTACTGATGCACGCTATATGGACAAAAGTATTGGACCACACCTCTTAATCACTGAATTTAGTAGTTTCATTCAGTCCCATTGTGGCAAGTGTATAAAAAAGCACCCAGCCATGCATTCTGTCTATATGAACAGTTGTGAAAGAATGGGCCATTTTAAAGAGCTCACTGAATTCAACCATGGTACTGCAATGTAGGCTGTCACCATTGCAACAAGTTCTTTTGTGAAATTTCTTCCCTCCTAGATAGTCCTCAAAGTAGCCACTGCTCTGCTGACACAATAACTGCAGAGTTCCAAACCTCCTCTGGCATTAACATTGGCCCAAAAACTGTACCGGGAACTTAACGGCATGGGTTTCCATGGCTGAGCAGTTGCATGCAAGCCTTACATTACCGTGCACAATGCCAAGCATCAGGTGGAGTTTGTTTGGCAAAAACCAAAAGAATGTTACCTGCCTTGACTGCACTGTGCAAACTGTAAAGTTTAGTATAGGAGGGATAATGCTGCCGGTTTGTTTTTCCAGGGCTGGCCTGGGCCCCTTAGTTTCAGGGAAGGGGAAATCTTAATGCTTTAGCTCACCAACACATTTTGGACAATTCTTTTAGGCAAATGACACAGAGCTACATGAACACAGTTTATTTTTTTTAGATTTATAAAAAGAAAAGGAAAAGAAAATTCATCAGCTGACTTCAGAACAAAAGTAGTGAGCACTCCATGACATTTACAGAAATGTAGTGGAGTCAAAAGTATGATTTATGTCATTCAAATGTAGTGGAGCATAAGTAGTAAGTTTCCTCCTAAAATAATGTTGAAGTAAACTACAGCTACTCAAAAAAATTACTAAAGTGTGTGTATACCTTCGGCTTCTCCCTTTTATTTTCCCCAGTGTACTAAAGTACAGTAGCTTTGGCTACTCCCTTGTATTCTCCCTAAGGGGTAGCCATAACAGATTAATCCACATTGGTAACTTGAAAGAGGTTTCACACCAGATGCCCTTCCTGATATAACCCTCCATGGTGAGAGGGGCTTGTGTCCCCACGTGGAATCAAACCAGGGACCTTCTGCTTATAAGGTGAATGTGTAAACCACTACACTACGGTACTTAAGAAGATGTACTTTGTTACTCTCCACCCCTGTCTACTAGAAGCCAGGTAGTATGAGGCTGCTGCACAATGTCTTATCTGTTCCTAAGACTGCACTCTTCTGTTTCTAGAATCTGCTGGAGCCACTCTTCCACTTTGGGGGTTACAGCAGATAGAGTGGGCTGCCTTCTAACTAGTGGTGTGATCCCCGACTGCTCTAGTCTCCATGCTGAAGTGTCCTTGGGCAAGACACTGAATACCAAATTGCTCCCAATGTATCTATCGGAGTGTGAATGTGTGTGTGTGAGATAGTTAAAATGGGCCTAAAGGCAAAGAATGAAGTGCTCTGTGAATGTATTGGTGAATGAGGCTTGTTGTAAAAATTGCTTGGAGTGCTTAGTTAGATTAGAAAAGCACTATACAAGCACCAGTCCATTTTTACCACTGGAACCAATTTGGAATTATCTTTCCACATCTGTTCCAGTTGTTCCTTAAGCCTCTGGTTCTCATTTTTTTGTGCTCCTTTCTGATGTTGCTGTCAGCTGAGATTGCCTTATCTGCCACAGCTGTGTTCCTTCTCAACCACAGCCACTGCCGCATCTGGTTGGTTGGTCAACAGTTGCTTGCCCTTCTGGAACTTGAACTCCCACGTGACCTTAGCCCTGTTGTTCTCAACCACCTTCCGAGGTGCCCCTCTTGGTGACTTCTAATCCATATTCGGCACAGACGTAAATCAAAGAAACCCATTTGATGTAGCATTAACAAAAAGTCCTAGGACTATCTGGAAAATACCGTTAAAAGTCCTAAATTTATGCCCTTTGCAATTTTAACATTTTGTGACAGAAGGCTAGCGGCAAGAGTGAAAGGAAAGTTTTACAAGACCATTGTGAGACTGCTATGATGCATGGTTTGGAGACGGTGGCACCGACAAAAAGGCAGGAGGTGGAGCTGGAGGTGGCAGAGTAGAGACACAATTAGAAATAAGTGCATCAGAGGGACAGCTCAGGCTGAGCGATTTACAGATAAAGTCAAAGAGGCAAGGCTGAGATGGTCTGGACATGTTCAGAGGAGGAATGGTGGATATGTTGGACAAAGGATGTTGAAGATGGAGCTGCGAGGCAGGAGGCGCAGAGGAAGACCACAGAGAAGGCCTGTGGTTGTAGTGGGGAAGGACATGCAGAGGGTTGGAGTGACAAAAGAGGATGCACAGGATGGGGTGAGATGGAGGCAGATGAGCTGTTGTGGTGACCCCTAACAGGAGCAGGATGAAGAAATTGTTTTAACATTTTCCAAAACCATCCTACGGGCCGCATTAGACCCCTCTGGCCGGCCGGTTTTGGCCCCCGGGCCGTATGTTTGACACTCCTAGTTCAAAAGAAGGTTGCGTAGATGCGCACAAACGGTGCAAATGTGACGTTAGTGAGCAGAGTTGAAGGTGCGCTTGCTTTGTTTTCCGGGGCGTCTGCGTGGGAGGAATTAATGTTCTTATACGTTGGAACAAATGTTACCACTTCTCCGTAAAGGGTAAACCCATGCCACCTGATGTTGTTGTTGATTTGTAAAGCGTTAGCGACACTTTTAATTTCTACAGTCAGTGTTTTGCGGTGACAGCTGACATGTGAGAGGATGTCTGAACTTACATGTCATTTAAGTGGCGACATCTAGTTCTCTTTGAGGGCTGCTAGTGGATGCTGCCAGTTGGGTTTAAGCTAGCTGCTTTAGCTGCCTGCTCGGCAGAACGAGGTTGTCGATCAACGGTTTTAGCCAAACTTTAGCCTCGGGTCTTACAGATGTCTAACTCCGCTGAAATTACGCTCCCTCCCGAGTGGGACGACGATGAGCGGATGAATTTTATGTTCTCCGACTTCAAGGAGAACCGAGAAGTTAATACTACGGACTGGGACGGTAAGATGGACTTCTGGACCGCTCTGATCGTGAAGAGCTGCAGTGATCGCGGCACCGTGTGTGTTAATCTGCAGGACCTGAACAAGACCTTCAGGAGGAAAGAGAAGTCCCCGCTGGGCTTGGCGACTGTCATCCACTCCATGGCCAGGTAGGTGAAGCTGTGTCCCTGCTTACCGTGAGACTGAGCCGCTGTGGTTACATTTCACTGTGTTTTTACATCTGCCAGATGTGGGAAGATCCAGAGGGAGTCTGAGTTTGCTGCTAACGTGGACTGTGGCTGGTTGTCTTGGGGTGTTGGCCTGCTGCTGGTGAAGCCTCTGAAGTGGACCTTCTCCGCTCTTTTGGGTAGCAGCCGGGTGCCTTTGGAGGAGTCTTTTGTTGTGATTGAACTAGTAAAGGTTTGTGACACTCATTAAAGCACAGTGATTCACATACGTCATTTTAATGTTGTAAATATTCATGTTTTACATAGTGTACAGTGTTAAACTTCAGAGTTATTTATGCTATATATGGCAATTCATACAGACAGGCCGGATTTATTTCCCCCCCACTCTCGTGAATAAGCCCCCGAGATTATTGAACTGCTCCACTTGGGGCAGGATCTCGTCTCTAACACAGAGAGGGCAATCCACGCTTTTAAGGTAGAGTACCATGGACTCAGACTTGGGCGTACTGATTTTCGTCCCGGCTGCTGCACATTCGGTAACAAACCTTGCCAGCAAGGCCTGTAGGTCATTGCTTGATGAAGCCATCATAACCACACATCTGCAAACAACAGAGATGAGATCCTTGGCCACCGACCATGACACCTTCCGTTCCCTGGCTGCACCTATAAATCCTGTCCATAAAAATTATGGACAGAATTGGTGACAAAGGGCAGCCCTGACGGAGTCCAGCTCTCACTGGGAACGAGTTCGACTGGGAATCGGGGTAGCATCTGCAGTGACGCGGACATTGTACCCGTCTGTCATGGTGAAGAGGGAGCTGAGCTATATATTTATGTATCTACTGCCTTTCAAATTTATATTTATTTATATGTGACTGAACATCAGTAACAAAATACAGTTTCCCCCTGGAATTAATAAAGTATTCTGATTCTGATATACTTAAGCCACCATGAAGTTTATATATAATCACATGGCAGGGACTCATTGTGTGTAGACATGGTCAAGATGACCTGCTGAAGTTCAAACAAACCATCAAAATGAGCTAGAAGAGTGATTTAAGTGACTTCCCAGCAAACCAGGTCAAAACTGGTCATGGTACGACTGCAAAAACTGAGCTGCAGACAGATGTCGACGTAGCAGAGAAGAGCACAGGTTAGACTGGCTCTTACATAGTAAGAAATGTAGATCAGAATGTTGCAATAAAGGAATTAAAAGTATCGTTAGCTGGTTAATGCACATTTGTGAACAGACATCCACACAGCATTTTCTCCACATACACAGAGTATTCTCACAGTAGCCTGTTTGTTTTTTAAAAGCATAAAGAACACTTTTAAGCAATTAGTGGTTATGCACATCTAAATTCTGCCTCATTTGTTGCATGGTGAATTTAACATGACAGACTATTAAAATCATCTCCTCTTTGTCCTTGATGCCAGTGTTAGAATTCTAGGAATGCTGTGGTTTAACGCGAGTAATGAAATGGCTCAGTAGGATCAGATAAGAGCTATGGAGTTGCAGGTTGTGAGTTTGAGACACCTCTGTGGCTTGTGCTTTTTTCCCCTGTCATTCTTTTTATCAATTATCTTCTCTTTATTTGGTGTTATTCTAATAAATAAAGAGAAGCGATTCTTGAACACAGGCTTTCTCTCACTAGAAAGTCTAACAACAACCTGGAGGTAACATTTAAAAACTGTGTCCCTTCCACTGAAGGAATGTGGCGATGTTGGTTCAAATTTCATTTTGGAACTATTTTTCAACTATGACTCGACCTTGACAAACAACCTCCAGGCAATGTGTATTCAACGTCGAAATGTTTGCTGGGTTTGAACATGGTTGTTGGTGCCAGATGGGCTGCCGTGAGTATTTCAGAAACTGCTGATCTGCTGGGATTCTCCCACGCAATTCTCTGTATGGTTAACAGAGAATGATCAGAAAAAGAGAAATTATCCAGTGAGCAGGAGTTCCATGGGTAAAAATACCTTGTTGGTGATGAGAGGACAGCAGTAGCTCAAATAACCACTTGTTACAACCAGGCTATGCAGAAAAGTATCTCTCAAGGTACAACACATCAAATCTTGAAGCAGATGGGCTATAACAGGACCACACCGGGTGTCACTCCTGTCAGCTAAAAACAGAAAAGGGGTTACAGTTTACACAGACTCACCACAAGAGGACAACAGAAGATTGGAAAAACATTTCCTAGTTTTGAGTTCTGCTTTAACTTTTAGATGGTGAAGTCAGAATTTGGCGTAAAAAAACACGAAAGCACGGCTCCATCCTGCTTTGCATCAGCGGTTCAGACTGGTGATAGTAGAATGGTTTGGGGGCTATTTTCTTGGCACACTTTGGGCCCCTCGGTACCATCTGATTTAAACACCACTAACTACCCAAATATTGTTGCTGACTGTGTCCATGCCTTTATGACTACAGCATACGATCATCTGATGGCTGCTTCCAGCAGGATAATACACCATGTCAAAAAGCTAAAGTCATCTCCAACTGGAGTCTTGAATGTAACAGTGAGTTTGCTTACTCAAATGGGCTCCACAGTCACCAGGTCTCAATCCAGTAGCACAGATTTGGGATGTGGTTGAATGTGAGATTTGCATCATGGATGTGCAGCGAACAGATCTGTAGCAACTGCATGATACTATCATGTCAATCTAGACCCAAATCTCTGAAGAAGGTTTCCAGCGCCTTGTTAAATCTGTGTCACCAAGAATTAAGGCAGTTGCGATGGCAAAAGGGGATTCAACCTGGTACTGGTAAGGTGTAACCAATTAAGTGGCAGATGAGTAATTTCCCCCCCGGGATTAATAAAGTATTCTGATTCTGATACATTTCATATTTGTGTGCCCCCTAATGCACTTTAAGTTTGTATTGCTGTACACATCCAGTACAGTTGGGCAAAAATTAGGGAACAAAATTAAATCTGACTTACATATTTTGAATATGTTTATATCTTTCAGCTATTCTGAGCAGGTTCTCTTTCCATCTCTGTAGTGTTTCAGTTGTGCAACAGTTACAATGTTCTCTTTTGTTTTCCAGGAGAAAGCAGCAGAATTACTCAGGGTCTACCAGAGCAGTGAATTTTCAAACTGCTCCATCGTGTCATTTCAAGATCTCTGCACCCTCACTTCTGACATATGTGCTGACGAAAGCACCTTATGCATGGCACTCCTGCAGCTGCAGCGGGACAAGCAAGTAATGGTTTCATTGCACGAAGGGGAGAAGGTAAATCTGCCCACCATTACCGGTCTCTTCACTTGACATCTTAGGAGACATCTTATGTAAGGAATTTCTCTGTCCTTGTGTGTTTTCTCTACAGATCGTTAAGTTTTGTCCGCCAGAACAGGAGCGTGTGTCTCCAGTTAGTGATGTGGATATAGGAATCTACCAGTTGCAGCGCAGTGAGAAATTGCTTGGAGAGCGGGTGCAGAAATTGGGCAAGGAGGCTGACAAGTAATGTACTTTTGAGAGTGACATGTACAGTATATATGTTAGTCAGTTATCCAGTGCAACTTCACGTTTAAGCCATCCTTTTTCACGGCACTGCATTGCACTATGAATCAGACAGTCAGAGTCTGTAGTTATTGCTAAAGTCACATTACATAATCTGCATGCAGGTGCAAAGAGGAAGCAAGGATTCTGCTGCGGGATGGGAAGAAATCACAGGTTATTATTAATTTTAACTGCAAAAATACTCTTTTTAGCACTTGCAACCAAATATGTGACAGCAGTCCGATCAGTTATTTATATTCACTGTCAACCTCAAAGGCACTGAGGTGTTTGAGAGGCCGCAAGAGGGTGGAAAAGAGAGCGGACAACTTGTTTGCCAAACTGGAGTCCATCAGAGAAATCCTGGACCGAATAGCTCAGTCACAAACTGATAAGATGGTAAGTGCAACAATAGCAGTAGCTGCCATTTCGTTACTGTACATCTGTTTCTAACAAAATTTGTTATGTCTGTAGGTTATGCAAGCATATCAGGCTGGAGTGGCAGCCCTGAGGCTCTCTCTCAAAGATGTGACTGTGGAGCGTGCTGAGAGCCTTGTGGATCAAATCCAAGAGGTACATGTTTCTTTAAATATTTAATATGCCTGCCTATTTAGTTATTTTAAAATGGATCCATTATGCTCATTTCCAGCTCTATACTTTTATTCTTGGATTCAGCTCGAGAGCTTTGCATGATTTAAAGATTAAAAATAATCCTTATTTATCTCATGCTGTGCTTTGGTGCAGCTCCTCAATTCACTCACTGTCTGAAGCAAGTCATTTCAACTCTTCTGCTTTTAAGCCAACTTTCTTCTTTCTTCTGCTATAAAGCAGGATTTGGGCTTATCCATGTAACTTAAAGGTTAACTGTGGGTTTTTATTACTACAAATGCCACCCACTTCTTACTGGGGTCCACCGCCATGGTAGCTTCTAAAGATGTAACCTACTCCAGAGCAGGACAAGTTTGAGATTGGAGATATGAAAGCACTTGCCCCCTGACCAACCAGTGTTCTGGAAAATAGCATCACTGTTCTGTAAGAGGATCTAAAGTTTTTCTTAAGCGTGTCTAAAGTCTTTACCTGATGAGCATGATTTCTTACTTATTCCTGCTGAGTTAGAAATTGTTAGAAGTAACTTAATTTTGGCTCCTTTTGGCTGCAAACAATTTCACAACTATTTTATGGGTCTCTAAGCAGGAATATATGATCATAAAACAAAACAACTATATGCAAATAGGCTGAACTTCATTAATATCATAGATCTTTTCCAGTCTTAGTGAGCAGAGCACTTAAAGTGTGCACTCAGTCATACAGCACTTTTAATCCAATACTTTTCCTCAAACACACAGTAACTCTGTAGTTTCTGTAGTCTTTCTGTAGTATTTTTGTTGTTTTCAGCCTCTATTATGTGTTTAACCTCTACATTAGTTTGAATATCATTTTGCCTTTCTTTGTAAAATAAGTCTCTCTGCTTCCAGTAGACCTATCCCATGTTTCTGATGGGAGAGAAGCTGCTACTGCTGTCATTGTACTGAAAATCCAGAGTTAACCCTGAAGTTAACTGGATAATCACAAATCTGGCTTTGTAATACAGGGCTCTACTCTCTCTGACACCGCACATAGCCCAGAGTAGAAAAAACTGTGTGGAACTAAGCATTTAGAGCAGTCTGAAGCCTGAGCTTTTGACACACAGGGACTACTTGTATGTACACTGACCTCATTATTTGAAACTATAGTCATGTTTTATATGAACATCCACCATCATAAAAGTACTCCTGTTGTTCAGCATTTTCATGAATCTTTTTTTTAATTATAAACACAGTTATGTGACACTCAAGATGAGGTGAACCAGACTATATCCAGTGGTGTGACTGTTGCAGGTATGTTCTTCTGTTCAAGTCATTTCTTCAAGATACTTTATATCTGAATTTGAAAGGGCTCTAAGTTTTTTTTTTTTTCCTTGTAGATGAAGACATGGATGAGCTGGAAGAAGAACTGAAAGCTTTGTTGGATGAGTCAAAGCCAGATTCCATCTCAGGTTTGCCTGCAGTCCCAACAAAACATCTGCAGCCCTCTGCTGAGCCCGTCCTCTGTTCTCTGCCTGATGTACCTCACGGGCCCTTAAATATTAGCACTGAGCAACTGGAGGAAGAATTGAATCAGTTAACTCTTACAGATTCAGGTTTGTATTTTCAGTTTTCTCCTCTGTCAGACTCTAATATGGATGTTGTGAAATAACACATAGTCATCTCTCTGCACAGGCTTTCAGCAGAAGAAACTCACATTTCAAGCCAAGAAATTAGAACCAGCACAGTGATGGGTCGGGCAAGACATGGCAAGTTTGAAAGGCTTCATTGACATATCGAAACAACATGAATCTCTTAAACATGAAAGTGAGTTCCTACATGTTAAAAAGTACTTAATAGTGATTTGAGGAATTGTAAAGCCAAGACCAGGTTGATAACAAAGCACTTTCTGTCATTTATTTTAAAAAATGACTTCCTTCATTGTGGAGGCATGCCAAAAAGGACTTTAAAAAAATATTTTCTCCCTCATTCACTTTTTAACTTGAAAGCTTTCTGATGCTCTCAAGTCAAACGTGAATGTTTAACCCTTTGAAATAGGCTCTTTGGTATGCCACCACTAGGAACATTTTTAATGTTATGCTATTTTTTGACAAGAGTAAGAGAACAACTGCATTTGTGGTTTATTGTGTGTTTATTAATGTGTGCAAAATGTCCATCATTGGCAGTCCTGTAAAAGTGTATTAAGTGGCCTTTTGAATTGTAAATATGAACCTAAAAGTAAAGAGAATGCTATGCCAAAATGATTTATTACAACTATATTTAGTCTTACTATAGCTGTAAGGACTGAAAAAAGCCTACCTTAAGTGAGTTTAACCAAATACGCCATCTTAAAATAAAATTTATTTTAATCACTTGGTGGTGGTGGTGGTGGTGGTGGTGGTGGTATTTATGTATTTGTCAGTCTGCAATACGCAGTGGTCTACGTGGTGGTTGTTTTGCTGCAACACCTGGATATAAATAGATGTGTGGCCCTATGAGGTGGTGTTTATGTAGTGAAGAGATCTCAAACCTGTGTTTTTTTGCTCATCTGTAGTGGCTACGTGTGACTTTAAAAAAGAAACCAACTAGATGAATATTAATATGGAAATGAACAATGTTTTTTATTTTTTTCCTTCATAATTTTTTTTTTGCTTTCAATGCCACGGATGCTGGCCTTGATTTGTAGCTGCACTTTGGTCAAAATTAAATAGAAGTGGACTTTTTATGGCCAAAAAAATGAACAAAAAGCACTTTCACTAATATTGTTTTAAACTATTTTTTTAACTATTTTGATGGAGTAGAATAAATATTTCTACCACCTCATGTGTACCATTCAGACATGCTCTTCTGCATATTTTGGTTGTAATGAGTGGGGGTTTTTTTTGGAGTTACTGATACCCTCCTATCAGCCCAAAGTAATCTGGCCATTCTGACCTCTGGTGTCAACAAGGCATTTTTGCCCAGAGAACTGTCATTCACTGGAAATTTTCTCTTTTTTGAGATGGTTGTATGGGACAATCCCATTCTGATGCTCAGTTTGACCATGTCTGCTTGTCTAAATGCATCAAGTTGCTTCCATGGGATTGTATTAACCAGCAGCTGAACTGATGTACCTAATAAAGTGGCTGGTGAGTGTATGTTACAATGTTGGTACAGCAAATGAAAAACATTCCTAAAGATTATATATCTCAGGATATTAACTTTATATATATATATATATATATATATATATATATATATATATATATATATGTGTGTGTGTGTGTGTATAGAGAAGGAGGACATGAAGAGGGGTGGTGTGAGGGGAGG
>VUQH01038345.1:0-12416 GCA_015106775.1 Etroplus canarensis | reverse complement strand
ATTACAGCATTTTATGAGAACCCGAAAACAAAATGGACAAAGAAAATTGGAACCCCAATTTGACAATGATGATCCCCTATGAGCAAGCACTTGGCGACTGAGGGAAGGAAGAACTCCTTTTTAACAGGAAGAGAACCAGGCTCAGGGAGGGGCAACCATCTGCCTCGACCGGTTGGGGGTGAAGGGAGAAAGACGAGAGAAAGGAGAGCAAAGAGACACAGACAGAGAGAAGACAACATTTAATGACATGCACCAGTAGCAAATAAATGCATGGGGAGTGAAAAGAGGTGGGTGGAGAAGAAATGTCCAGCACATCATAAGAAACCCCCCCAGCTGCCTAAAGCTATTGCAGCATAACTAAGCCCTAACTATAAGCTTTATCAAAAAGGAAAGTTTGAAGCCTGATCTTAAATGTAGAGAGGGCGTCTGTCTCCTGAATACAAACTGGGAGCTGGTTCCACAGAAGCGGGGCCTGATAGCTGAAGGCTCTGCCTCCCATTCTACTTTTTAAAAACTTTAGGAACCACAAGTAGGTCTGCACTCTGAGAGAGAAGTGCTCTATTGGGAAAATATGGTACAATGAGGTACTTAAGATAGGATGGGGCCTGATTGTTCAAGACTTTGTGAGTAGAAGAATTTTAAACTTAATTCCTGATTTAACGGGGATCCAGTGAAGCTCAGTGATGCCCTAGTCCAGATGTGGGAAGCGATCCCCCAGGACACCGTCTGCCGTTTCATTAGGAACATAACCCGATGTTGTCACGCAGGCATACAAGTACTTGGGGGCCATATGAATTACCGAGTACTATTTTGAGCTGCTGCAATGAAATTTCTGCAAAATGGACTAGCCTTCTGCATCATTTTTCAATTTGATTTTTGTGGTGCCTTTGAATTCAGCCGTCTGTAGGTTTACATTTCCATCAAACTATGTGGCAACCTTTTCCAAACACATTACCCAGTCTGTATCAGTATAGATATCCAGACTGATATCCCATTGCGATCTGTGTATTGCGATCTGTGTATTCAAAGTGTTCCTTTAGTTTTTTTAAACAGCGTCTATAGTATAGGAATAAAAAATTTTTCGCTTGAACTACTGAGATAAATTAAATCTTTGATGACATTGTAATTTATGCAAATGCACCTGTATGTGAATGTATAGATGCTGCCCACATTTCAGCTGGATCAAAATGTTGTCACTTAAAATAAAAATATTATCACAGTAAGGGAGATAATGTTTTTTTCTCCAACGCTCCTATCGTTCATTCAGGTGTGCACAGATTTTTCATCAGATATATATGCAAGTGCACCTTGAATTCACCAGCAGGAACGCCTGAGAATTTTATGAAGTGAAAATTACTTGCACATACGCATGGTTTATGTTAAGAATCTCTAATGAGGCAATTTTTGTGGAAAAACATGATGAATATTGCCTAAATATTATGTCTTAAAAATGTCTGGAGTAAATATTCAAATTGCGGCATGTCTGCCTTACATTGTTATGACAAACCTATACTTTAGACTGTATAAAAAGCTGCAGCAAAGCAATGTGAGAGTGATATAGCCATCCTCATTACTTAAATCCTTAAATACCTCAACTCCGCAAGTCCCCTGGGAGCCAGACTCAATTCTGCTCCACAAAATCTCATCAATGGACACAGAGAGTGTGTGTCTGTCCATAAGCGAGGGGCAGAATTATTCTGTGAGTTTATGTCCATGAATATGTTAAAGTGTTCATGCCAAAATATTTCTCTTGCTTTCTGCTTTGTTTCTTTTTTGTTGAGCAAGTGTCCTACTAAAATTAATATTCATATTCATGTCAAAAACATACAGTGTGGCTCTTTTCAAGTAATATGAGGCTTATAAACTTATTTGGTGCTTCATTAGGAGACCACACTGCTGCTTTGGTGTTCTGGTTTTTATTTGAGCAAGGCCTTATAGATCGGATCCTTGTTTTTTGAAGAAGAAGAGGAGATTTTTTTTAAAGGCTTACATTTTATTTGGTCCAGAGTTCTTTAAAGGTGTTTTTGACATTAAAGATTTGCTGTAAAATATTGGTCATACATTTAATTCAGTGATTACTGGCATGCAAATGCAAACATAGACAAAACAGGCAATGTATTAGTTAACTGTAATGAATGTAACAATATCACACAATGAAAATGTATAAAACTGACAATTTGCGCAATGAAACATAGCAAAAGCAACAGAAACTGACAGTTGACAGCAACTGCTCTAATCAACACTACTAAACATGTTAGAAGATACAGTAAGTACGGTGGTTTTACTTTAGTCATAGAATCAAAAAAAAAAGGAAAGCAGACGGGTCTTTCTCTGCACAGTTCTATATTGTGGAAACTTGCCATGCTGACATTAGCCTATAACCCTCCGTTTCACTACGCTGATGTACTAGAAAATGGTTGGCAGTGAAGCTGTGCTAAAGGCATGGCATAGCCACATGCTGGGCCTGCATAAAGGCAGAAGCAGCAGTCAAAGCAGAGCAAGCGACTGTAATTAAATTTGCAGCCATTATAATATAAAGATAGCACCATGATATTCCATAAAGCAATGTGCTATATTTTTGTAGACAATTCAGCCATGTGTGTATAATAATGAATACGAGTATCCCTCCCCCCAAGAAAAACAAACAAAAAGCCTTGTTTACCTTCCTCCATTTCATAACCTAAGTCTCATTGTGTTTGACTGTGATTACCTCACCTGCAGCCACACAACGATAAAGGCAGCAACCCCAATCACCAGCACTTTACATATCTGAGTTATCTTAGTGTTGATATATATTGCACATTTTTATAAACATTTATTGAAATACTCTTGTTCTAATTGGAACATGCACATGTACTTCACTTTTGTTTGTTACATTATTTTATCTTATTTCCTTTCATTTTCTTTCTTTTGTTTTGCCAACACCGGGATGGGGAGTGTCTGTCTGGCTGCTGATGTCTGCTGGTATGAAACAAGCAAAAGATGTGCCTTGGGATGCAGCGCACTTAAATATAGGAAGTGCTGAGTGGGGCATACCAAGTGTTGCTACATCCTGGGGAGGCTTGGAATCATTTTAGCTCAAATATATTGCTTCTTTTCTTTGTTCCCTGAGCTGGGTATAAAGTTATTTTAGGATTGATCCATCCATCCGTCCTTCCATTAATTTTCTGCTGCTTATCTGGGTCAGGGTCACAGAGCAGAACTGTAATCCGAGACACCCAGACCTTCCTCTTCCCCTAAGCGAGCCACGAAATGAAATCTCTTCCGGGTGTTCTGGGTCTGCAACTCTACCTCCTCTCAGTTGGGCATGTCCAAAACACCTCACATGGGAGGTATCCAGGAGACATTCTGGTTAGAACCGCCTCAACTGGCTCCTTTTGATGTGGAGGAGTAGCGGCTCTACTCTGAGCTCCTCACCCTGGCTCTAACAGAGAGCCTAGACACCCTTCAGAGGAAGCTAATTTCGATCACTTGTATCCTCAGTCTCATTCTTTTGGTCACTTCCCAGAGCTCGTGACCGCAGATGTGGATAGAAACGTAGAACAACCGGTAAATCAAAAGCTTTGCATTGATGCTCAGCTCTATCTTCAACACAACAGCCTGGTACAGTGTCCACGTCACTGCACCAATCCACCAGTCAATCACATGCTCCACCTTCACTCACTTGTGAACCAGACACAGAGATTCTGAACACCTGTGTAGACAATGAAACCAAGGACTGACTGATTACTGTTAAATTAAAGCAACTATTGATTTGACTTTTGGTTTTGTTATTTGTGACTTTGTTATTCTATGTTGCATTACAACTTGAGTTTCATTCTGTTTATTCTGATGCAGAACTATGATGTGATTTTTATAAAATTGATTTTGTGTTTGGTTAAAATAAAACCCTTTAAAAAAAAAAATACTCTTGGTCTTCATGCCTAACCAGCTCAGTCCCTCACAGTCTCCTTTGCTGTGTAGTGGAGCATTTTTCTTTCTCCATCAATCATGTATACAACCTAGTTGAAATAGGAAAGGAATGTGGAGGTGTGTGCAATGCACTTTTTTTTTTTTTTTGTTTTGAGATTCTGGAGCTCCAGGGCTGTCTCATGGCTTTTAATCATCACATTCAATTACTCCTACCTCGTACATAAAAATAAACAAAGTTTGTTCCACAGACTCAATTTTTTAAATGTGAACTGTAGCAGATCTTCATATTTATCAGACTTCTTCATCATGAAAAACAAAGGAAACAATGTCATGATAGCTAAAAAAAAAAAACAAAACAGTATAACTTTGTTTACTGTGATTTGTCTTATTTGGCAAATTAATTAAACTCTAGATAGAAGTACGTGAAGGTGGTGAGTCTCCAACAATAAGTATGCAAAAGTGTACAAAAGAAAAAAATACAATTATTTAAGATTTCATGTTAGTTGCATTATTGATGCAATCTCCATATTTCATTTTTAAGTACCACAGTTATGGTTAATAAAGTTATCGCAGCACCTCTAGTGAAATGAAAAACAACAAAGTGATGAATCACATACTGTGGAAGTAATATTTGCAATTTTGAGTTGAAGCAGTTATCCGTGTTGTTTAGTTTGTCTCCACACAGCAGGTCCTGTGCTGTAATACCCTTGTCATTTGAACATTGTGGGAAGAAGAAACAAAAAGCATGATTCAGCAGCTTCAGAGAAGGCAGAGTGGAAAAATAAATACAAATCGCTGGATGTGGTGGGCTTAGTTTTCAGCCTTACAGATCATTTTTTCTTTCATCCCATCTACTGTTAAACTTTTGAGATGAGCTTTTGGCCTACATATGTAGATTTTAAAATATCTGATGGCAGCATGTTTGAGCTGAATTTCAATCTGTAGCTTCACCAAACATAAAGTCGCCACATAGCATTTAATTAGGAGCTGCATACATTTCCCACATTTATTTACTTCCCTTTATCTCACTTTTGGCATCTGATACCACTCCTCCTTTATCTTAGTTTCTTTTTTATTTTCACTCAGACCACTCACCTTCTCTTCACAGTTGTGTTTTTATCCTCTTCTTAATTCTCTTTCATCCTCTTTCTCTCCCTGTCCATGTTTCTCTGCCTCTCACTTCTTACTCCGCTGTTAAGATAATTACAGTTCATTCTGTGTCAGTGTGTAGGGGGATCCCAGCCTGGCTGAAGCCTGATTAGTTTTTAATCATGAAGTGGCACTTGAGTAAACAGGGAAATATTCTTCCCGTCACTCCAGAGAGGAGAGATGTCTGCGAGTGAAATAGTTTGTGTACAAGCTGGATGGATGTCCTTGGGTGCACTACAAACAGACAGACAGTAAGTTAATTAACCAGTCAGGCAGCCAGTCAGTAATGTAGTTATTCATTCAGTTTGCTAGGGAGTCTGTAAGTTGGTTAGATGCATGGGGAATGTGTTTTTCTATCAGCTGGATGTCCTTGAACGCACTGAAAACTGAAACACAGTAAGCAACCATTCACATGGAAAATTAACCCATCAGCCAGCCAGTAAGTTAATAAGTGAAATGGAAATTTTGTTAGTTATTTAAATAGTCTGCCAGTTCTACATTAATTAAGACAGCTTCTACATATTCAGTTGGGCTGTTAGACTAATCTCACAGCGTAAACCTTCATTCATGCTGAAAGATTAGTCTAACAGCCTAACCTTATTCCCCCTCCATGCACTGCCACCTTATCGAGGTGCAATGTTTTGTGTGCCTTAGTGGTCCCTGAGCTATGTTTTTGGGGGTCTATATGCTCCTGGTAGGGTTTCCAAGGCAAATTGGTCCTGGCTAAGGAGTGCTTATACAGCAATGACAGCTCGGAATACCTGACCTTATTGGAGATCCTGGTTGGGGTGCTGCAAGGTGCCCCACCTGGGGACTCCATTGCTCTAAATGTGGGACTTATGTGGTCAGTGACAGTAAAACCCAGAGGGGCAAGCCTGCGCTGAATAACCTACCCAGTCTGAATCTAAATAGTGCTCTGTTACTGTAATTTGTCAAAGAAGTGAAGTTGTTCATTTTCATCCAATTTTTAAAATTATAATTCAGATTTGACAAAACAAGTATTCAAGATTAAGTTTTAGGGGGTGTATTAGTTTTCCAAACACTGTGTGCCAAGAGCTTCAGGGTTGGGTTTCAGTGGCTAAACAGCTGGATAAAAGCCTTACATCAAAAAGCACAGTGTCAAGCATGCCACAGCTGGACTCTGGAGCAGTGGAAATTTGTTCTGTGGAGTGAAGAATCATATTTCTCTATCTGGAAGTCTGAAACTGTAAAGGTTGTTGGAGGAGGGATGATGCTATGGGGATTGGCTAGGGCCCCTAGTTCCAGTGAAGGGACTCTTAATGCTTCAGCTTATCAAGACATTTTGGACAATTCTATGCTTCCAACTTTGTGTGAATAGTTTTTAGAACTGGAGAAACTGGATGAGTTTGGTGTGAAAACCCCAACGAACACTATAGGATGAATTACAATGGAGATTATAAGCCAGGCCTTTTCGTGCAACATCAGTGTCTGACCTCGTAAATACCCTTCTCCATGAATGGGTAAAAATTTTAACAAACACACTTCAAAATCTTAGCCCAGCGTAGGTAGCCCAGTATTCTATCTATCCATTTGTCCATTCTCATATTATATATCTTTCAAAATTAATATCTTTCTGAATTATTTCTATTTGCTAAATGCTGCAATAATGAGAGAGAATATTTTAGAGAAATGTTTATTAATTTCTTCAAAGTCAGCAGTTAACATAGACAAAGATTACTATGCCTTTAAACTGTGGGAATTTGGAGATAGATAGATAGATAGAGTTATCTAACAAGTTTGTCTGTTGTGTAAGGGGAATCGTCACACCCTTTCTCATGGGATCTTTTTCCTGAGCAGCTAATGTAAGTAGTCTCATCATGTGTAAGCACACAAAGTCCATTATGTCATACAATTTCAGAGCAATCATTTTAGTTTAATTTAATTTCTGTGCTTTGGTCATGCATCTCATGACACTGTTTGTTTTCTTTTTTCTATTACATGCTCAGGATAAGACAACATTCTATGAGCTAGTAAAACCATTTCTGTTGTTACCTTCATCCCGTGTCCATTTCAATATTGCTGGTTGTGGTATATGAATGGTTTTGCAAAACCATCAAATCTGTGGTTGCCTTGTACAAAAATTAGCAAAACATCGTCCATGTTGCATATTTGTAACCACAGATTCTTCATGTCTTCATGCATTGCTGCCAGTCCCACCATCACCTCCAGAATAGTTCAAACTTACCTTGCACCACTCCCAGCTCGTCTCAGATCCTAACATCCAGGGGCCCTGCTCACAGCTACCGAGGGAGCAATGCTGTGACCAGCATGAAGTCTGCGGCCTTCATCTCACGCTTCAGCAGGGTATATAAGAACAAAATGAAATCATAATTTATACATAATTTAGACTTACTAATAAAACAAACACTGCCTCACTTATAATGGGAACAGGTGCATTCGCACAGGCTGAGCTGCAGGTATGACACATGAAAAAATAACTTGCGCTAGTCGCTGCTGCTGTATTTTCCCTTCAGTGGAAAGTATGGTACACACACACACACACACACACACACACACGCAAGCACACCGCAGCCTCTGGGAGTGCATCTTATATCAACTGTCCAAAAAGATAAACCGGCACATTTTTGTAACTCTGATCTCACCCAGTTACCTGACTTCAGTTCCTTTCAAGTGTGATTGTCAGTTCAGTTGTTTGCTAGTTTGTACACAAACATCATCACATCACATACATCATCAGAGAAAAACATTCCTAGCCTACAAGTCCACGTGGTGGTGGAGGTAGAACCACAGCAGTGTTGGTGTGGAGGTTGTTAGTTGTCTGTGGTTTACTATCTTTCTATGTCATCTTATCATTCTATATTCCTCTTTCTCCCTAGTGCAGGAGTCGACAAACTTTACTTATCAAAACAGCCATTTTGAACCAATTCAAGACCAAAAAATCTACATGGAGCCACAAAATATATTTGAGCAGTATGATGCAGATATCCTGAATAAGATTAGCTATAAGTTTTTTTTGTTTGTTTGTTTGTTTGTTTGTTTGATTTGTTGGGTTTAACTCAATTTTAACCAGCTGTAACAACAGAATTTCACAACTGCGGGATAAAAAAGTCTGTCTGATCTTAATCAAGGTGATACAGCCTATTAAGTATAAATGAGCCTATCAACATTACTAATAGATGTCATTAAAATCTTTTACCACATGAGACTCCTCTGTAGTGGACTATTAATAATGTTTTGTACTTAAACTTTGCATTTTCATTACAATAATACATGTTTTTAAATGTATTTATGAAATTATAGCACTATAATGACTAACACTGTTTAGTTAGTGTTATACATTTATATAAAATTTATATTTTCTATATATTCTCTATTACCAACAAATAAGAAAATATTGCTGTGAAACAGAGAGGATATGAAGCTCTGCAGCCACGTTTAATCCTGCTTGTACTTATATCAATGAATCCAATTAAAAGGAGACAACTCTGATTATGAGTAAAACAATTAACAGAGTAATAACTTCAAATGTAATAAAGAAGAAACACAATTAAGGAAATTTTAAATTTGATTTTGAATAGAGTCCAACAGCAGAACAAGCACACCAGTAAGCCAGAATCATTGCAAACAAACCTGTCCATGCACTGTTAATGCCTTGATTTTCCTCCATCACTTTAATTTTTGAGATTTGGAATCCATAACTCGTGGATAAAAGACGGGCCTACATTCCACATACAGTCTCCATTCATGCTACCCACCTCTGCTGAGGTTCAGCAGCGTTAGGAGGACAATTTTCATGTTCATGTAGTTTTTTTTTGTCATAGGGAACCACTGTAGATGAGCAATATGGCCATGTGTGACTCTGGAGCCACAGGTTCAAGACCCCGTGTGTGTGGATGTGAGTGTGGAAAATAACTCTGACCTGGTTTCAGGAATGGGCATGGCTTGCGAGGAGTCCAGCAGGTACACCTGTTCTCCATTGCCACTCACCTGCATTATATAACCCTGGCTCTCTTCTCCGCTTGTTGCCAGATTATTAACTGCTCCCTGTGGTAGTCTAGCTTAGGTTGCCTTGTGTCATTGCATGATTTGCTATTCATTGTAGGTTTTTTCCTTTCTGTTTTCCCTTCCCATCCTGATACTTACATGCGTGTTCTGCTGCTTCTCCTGGTTCATCACTTGTGTGCTTCTCTGGATCCTCTCGTACCAACTGCCTGACCCACTTTCTCACACCTCCTCAGACTTTTTGGAAATCTGTGGACCCGCAAGTTGAAAAGAAATGTTGGAACCCTGAGTCTGACCATCACTGACACTCCCTAGCTCAAGTACACTTACCAAGACCTAACTATCATTCTACTGGCCTTACTTACCTGATCTTATCAGCATATCATACTTACCTTAGGCTGTGTTGTCATTCCTACTAATTGCATATTCCTAGTTGTTGTGAATCTTCTATCATCTATTAAAACCCTTGGAATCTCACTGCCCTGTGTCCTGCATTTTGAGTCATTCTATTGTGAACCCTGACAATAAGCACAAAGTTTATACCACATTCTGATAAATGTGAAAATCACAGTAAAGCAGTGCCACATTTAATTGTAACAAACACAGATGACATCTACATTTTGTTAGAAAGTAAAAATGTGCAATGCATAACTTTTCATTAATTGACTGCAAATGTATAAAATATAAAGATGAGGTCTGCTTACAGTAATAACAGAAACTTAAAATGATCCTCCTCTTCTTCTTCTAAGCAATAAGTCATCAGGTTTACAGCCACACTTCAGCTTCTGTTTGTTTTTATACATTTGTTGATGCTGAAAGGGAAAACTCTTGTTGATAATGATTTTGACTGTCAGGCGTGCCTTCGGGTGGGAAACTTTTTATTTTAAGTTCAACACAGCAGTCAACTCTGGCCCGATTGGAACAGCAGCTAAACCTCAGCTGCACCTGCCGCATGTCCTGGGGAAATGTGGGGAATAAAAGGGGTTTTCATGCAATTTTAGGAAAAAACATGAAGGTTGTGTTGGCAATTAGCTGAATAAAAAGCTACCACTGTTTGATGCTGCCAGATGGACTATTATGTGTTAGAATTTGGGTTGGTACTCAAAGCAGTGTCATGGGAAGATTTAAATTGTTCACCAACTAATATGAAGGCAAAGTGGTATTTAAAGATTTATGGATGAAATATTTTAGAAATGTAACTAAAAATGATACAGTATGCAGGGAAATGCTTGTTTGACAAATGAGTTAATCATGGGTACTCTTAGTTAATTCTATGCGCAGAAACCATAGATTAAAAATAAAAGAGGGATGTAGCCACCATGATGTCACTGCACCCCTTGCTTGGATATGACTGTGAAGCTGAGGGACACTACATGCTCATACAGTAGCAACAGGTTAATCACAATGCATCAACCTTGCTTTTCAGACCTGAAAACTATGTCAGTCTTTAAGCAAGTCTATGGGAAAAGAATATCCCTTAATTTCTCAGTCAATTTATTTATTGATCTAAAGCATCTGTCTGTCTTCACTGAGTAAAACACATGGTATAGACTATGAATGTTTTCTTCTATTGTTCTGAAACTGGATATGATGAGAGAATTGGTGGATCTGACTGAGAAACCAAAGGAACCACATGTTCATTTGCTGATAACTTGTAATTGACAAGCAATTAGTAAGTGAATAGCAAATTTGGTATGACATCAAACTAGAACAGTAAAGTCATCACGAAAGCGTTTACATTTTCCCCACACACCTCATACTTGGAATCACGCCTATTGCAATGCAAAAAGCAGTTTGAAAGCATGTCCAAACTGACTTTACTTTTCAGACCACTAATACAGATTCACCAGCCACTTCATCAATTACAGCTTTTAGGACTGGATTTGACAACCTTTTGCCATCAGAACTGCCTTAATTCTTCATTGGCATAGATTCAACAGGGTGCTGGAAACTTTCCTCAGAGATTTTGGTCCATGTTCGCATAATTGCATCACACAAATTTGTAGGCTGTTGGTGTATGATGTGAATCTCCTGCTACACCCTATCTCAAAGGTGCTCTATTGGACTGAAATCTGCTGACTGTGGAAGCCATTTGAGTACAGCGAATTCACTGTCATGTTTAAGAAACCAGTTTGAGTTTTGTGACATGGTGCGTTATCCTAATGGACTCAGTCATCACTGTGGCCATACAGGGAAGGACATGGCCAGCAATAATACTCAGGTGGCATTTAAACAAAGCTCAGTTGGTATTAAGTGTGCTAAGAAAATATCCTCCCACTATTAAAACCAACACCACATGCCTAGACCACTGATACAAGGCAGAACTTATCCTTGCTTTCAAGCTGTGTGCACCAAATTGTGACCCTACCATTTGAATGTCACAGTGGAAATCGAGACTCATAAGAGCAGGCAACATTTTTTCAGTCTTCTGTTGTCCAATTTTGATGATCCTACATGAGTTTCCTGTTCTTAGCTGACAGGACTGGCACCTAGTGTAGTCTTCTGCTGCTGTTCTGCTTCAAGGTTTGGTGTATTGTGCTTTCAGAGATGCTTGTGTGCATACCTTGGCTGTAATGAGTGGTTATTGGAGTTACTGTTGCCTTTCTATTAGCTCAAAGCAATCTGGCCATTCTCCTCTGACCTCCTGCACCAATGAGCCATTTTCATCCAGAGAACTGTCGCTCACGGTATATTTTCTCTTTTTCAGAACATTCTTTGAAAAACCTAGAGATGGTTGTGCAGGAAAATCCCATTATTAAATTGTTGTCATTTGACTGACTGATTAGAAATTTGTGTAAACGAGTAGTTGAACATGTATACTTAAGGAAGTGGCCAGTGAGTGTATGTCCATCTTTTCTACTGTCTACAGTACCGCAGTGTACTTATTTCAACTCATCAAGTGCATTAGGAGTGACAGATGGGTTCAAGGTGGGGGTGAGATTACATCAGGGATCAGCTCTGAGCCCCTTCTTGTTTGCAATGGTGATGGACAGACTGACAGATGAGGTCAGGCAGGAGTCTCCTGTGGACAATGATGTTTGCAGATGACATTGTGATCTGTAGTGAGAGTAGAGAGGAGGTGGAAGAGAGCCTAGAGAGGTGGAGGTATGCACTGGAGAGAAGAGGAATGAAAGTCAGTAGAAACAAGACAGAGTACATGTGCATAAGTGAGAGGGAGGCAGGTGGAATGGTGAAGATGCAAGGAGTAGAGGTGGCAAAGGTGGGTGAGTTTAAATACTTGGGATCAACCATCCAAAGCAACGGATAGAGCACAAGAGAGGTGAAGAAGAGAGCGCAGGCAGGGTGGAGTAGGTGGAGAGGAGTGTCAGGGGTGCTTTGCGAAAGAAGGATAGCAGCAAGAGTGAAAGGGA